>CABFOV010001522.1:45115-114272 GCA_902141375.1 Timema poppense
AAGGACAGTTTTGCAACCCACCTACTCATATATATATACATACATATATATATATATATATATATATATATATAATTAAATCATATGGCATCAGTGAGCTTACCATACCACATAATATCGATTTATATGTGGTTTTATTCAGGGCAAAAGAAATAATAAATACTTACACTAGTTGGATTACAAATCTTTCAAACATGAACACATTTGTTTTATTTAAATAAGAAAGGTAAGGGATTAATCCTTATCATTATATCATGATGAAAACCATTTAAAAAATATCTAATGGTTTTAAATACATTTTAACTATAAGCCTGATATTACTATTATCTTTATTTGGTAAAGTATAGTTATTGATTATGTAAAAATTAATAAAGAAAATTCATTGATTAAGAATAATTGGATTTTGTAAATATAAATTTAAAATATTTATTAAATTCAATAAAATATCACTATCATCGTTTTTAATAATTAGTTACATCAAAGGGTCAGGAACAATTTCTGGTTTTGGTTAATAAGAGTGTTAAATTTATGCCAAGGTTATGCGTGTTTTTGACTAAGATTTGTAAAAATAAATGGTACAGAATTCTGCACTGACTTTATCGCTCCAATGTATAAAAATAAAGATATTTACTGAAAACTCGTAATATATGTGAAATGAAATAATATACACTAGCAAACCAGAGCACAAATTACACTATACTTACGTAAACTTTATTCAACTCCTGGTTATAAATTTATAATTTTATTTATAAAGGACTAAAGTCCTCATTTGTATATTTGGACTAATAAAAAAGGTCGCTATTGGGTCCACAAGGGTCAACACTTGGTATTAAAATTTTGACTTCCAGTTAAATTTATTGAAATTTTATTGGGTGTTGTACATCTCCAGCTCATCGAATTGATAATAAATTCTTCATTTAAAAATTGTGACCAATAAAATAGGTAAATATTGATTATTGAGTCTTAAGTGATATAGATCATTGCCATACAAACATTTCCCTTAAAAGGTTACAGGAAAAAGAACATAAAAAACTTTTTGAGAGACTTACTTATGTAATTACTCTATGGAAATATAGAATTAATGCTTTAAAACTTGAGTAGTATCTCCGCACAGCTAAATCACACAAAATTGTTTTAATATATATGCCAATATATCAGAAAATATTGGGTTTATAAAAATATATTCCAAATAAAATGTTTATAATATATATAGACCTACATATTTGCAATGACAGGTAATTTAATATTTCAAAGAACTACAGAAATATGATACAAGTTTAGAAATTACGGGTCCGTACGGAACCTTAAACGTCATTTTGATTAAAAATTGAGAGTAGCTATTTTGTTTGTAATATTAATCAATCCTTGGAAATTAAATTTAATCAAAATTGTTAGAGTTAATTTTGAGGAAATATTTTATTTTTATTTTTTACCTTTCAGAAAACCACTCTTAATTTTAGGGTTAAACAGACACGCAGACAGACGGCATTGCAAAAACCACTTTTAGCGTTCGAGGGGTCATTCAACGTCAACATAAATTAAGATCTCGGACTAGATTTTTTTCTGACGGTTGCAATACTTTACCTTAAATGTACGAAAAGTTAAATATATATATATATATGTATATATTTTTTATTTATATATATATATATATATATATGCATATAGCTTGAAAACTATTGGTCATATACAAATATATTTCAAGTAAAATATTTTTTCTTATAAATAGCCAGACATATTTGAAATTATAAGTAAATTCATATCTCAAAGACTTAGGAGATAGAATACAAATTTTGAATTTACAGCTCTGTACGGAACGATTAAATTAATTTTGACAAAAGATTAGCCATATTGTTTGAAATATTAATCAAAGCTCAGAAATGAAATATAATCAAAATCATTTGAACCGATTTTGAGAAATTCAATTTTTTCTCTTTTTAGACTTGAGGATATTCCTTAATTTTAGGGTTGGATATCCTATTTCAAAAACCCCTTGGGGCAACCCTATGAACATCATAGATACCATGTTTAAGCCCAATTGGCAAAATAGTTTAGGCTCTACTCCGAGGTACAGACAGACATATTATGACATTGTAAAAAAACACTTTTTTTGGATTCGGGGGATCATGAAACGTCGACAATCATGAAAATCTTGAGTTCATCCTTTTTTGACAATCACATTACTTTCTCTACCTGTAAGGTAGCAAGATAGTAAAAATATGTAGGGGGAATCCTAGATTCTTTCCTTGTCATCTGTTCGATTATTAGATGTTTCTAGAAACAATTGGGAGGATACTTAAATTATTATTAGAGGAATGATATCACATTTAAAATAAAACTTTGATCCAGTAACATTATATTTCCAAACAAAATGTATATACACAAATATACATGGTATATAAATTATCTCCCCTTTAATACATATATAACACTTTTATTAAAGTACACCTATGCACCCATTTGCTCCCATATCCCCATACACCTAAGTCACTGGATGGGTAAACACCCTGTATATGATAAGATAAAAAACACAAATATTTTACCTTATCATGTAAACATTAGCAGTTTAAAAATAAATGGTCAAACATATTTAAATCTTAGGTTAGTTATGGAACTGATTGGTTGTTTTGTATATTGGTTTCACTCTATTATATACAAAAAAGGCTCATAGTAGTGATCTAGAAGGCCTTTTCTCTGTCGGAATTGTATTAAATTGTAGGAGTTTGGTAGGTAAAAATACCATTCAGACGTTCCTTTCTACCACTAACAAGGTATAAACTAGCTGGCCAGTAGAATAGCCTTTGGTTTTCAAAAATTTAAACTAGATATTCATTTAATTTAGATAGAATCTAGTCCGATTTTAACTATAAATCCCATTTATAAATTACTTCCTTTAAATATTTTTAATATTAAGAACTTTTGTTATGCACATACTCGGTACATTAACCTTAATTTTTTAAAAATACAAAGATTATTTAGGTAAAAATTCGATAACTTTTTTCGAAAGGAATTTCCTCACGTTTAAAATATGTAGAATGTGTAGAAGTGTTGTGTAAGTGAAAAAATATGCCTCTGAATGATAATATGGTGCAAAGAAGGACTTATTACAGTAGCACCTAAATTTAAAATCCAGCCACATTTTTGGACTAGCATAGTGTTTTTCCAGCAAAAAGATGAGTTTAGTTGCACCGTGGTAGATAAAGGAAAACCTTTTCACCCCACACTATTTTTTCATTTACAAGGCAGGGTGGCTGACAAGAATAGGAGAAGCAAATGCAATACATACTATCCAGTCACCTGCACCTGTGGTTATGGGGGGGATAAAGAACTCAGCCCCATCTTGGCTTATATGCTCTTTTCTGGGAGATGGTTTTAATCCAAGCCAGTTTAACTGAGGTGTTTTTATTAAAAACTTTTTCCCGATTCTCCTCCACGCAAATGTGGATACATTTACTATACATCTTACCATATTAATTTCTAATTGTATATCCAGGAGGATTGTTAGGACGTGGATAGCAAAATAAATTATCCGGTAAAAAACTTTAGACCAATTTTTGACCAGTTGTTTAATAATGAAGTGTAGTGTTTTGTAGTTTGTGAGTTGACTTATATTCACTTGTATGGGGACTGGATTTGATTTTCTGGGTAAAACATGGATGACTTTCCGAGCTTAGATAATTATTAATTTTAAGTACACTCCTATGTGTTAATACCAAATGGATTTAAAATATTTTCAATATCAGTGGTAAAAGAACCTGTGAGTGATGCAGGAGGGGGGGGGGTATCCCTCCCCTTAAAAAAAATCCCTCCTTGAGTCAATTTGTCCTACCTTGGATTTATTTCACTGCTATCTAATATTCTCGAATATGAAGCTTAATGAAATCCTCGTCTTAAACTCCAATTAACTTCTAGAGTCATCCAATTTTGAAACTTTTACTGTAAGAGGACCACTCTAAATGGCTTATAGACGCATCTTATTAAAAATAATCCAGATGAGGACCATTCAAAATCGCTTCTAAAAGCATCCAATTTTGAAACATTTGCTGAAGTAGGATCCCTCCAGCAATATTCAAGGAGCACCAAAATTTTGAAACTTTCTGGGGGAGGACTACTCCAAATAGCTTCTAAAGATATCTTATTTTCCAAAGAGTTTAAGGTGAGGGTGATTATAAATAAATGGGGGTGTTCAAATAAAAAAATAAATTTTTGTGATGATTTTTCTAAATAGATTGTAGATAAGTTTAATTTAATATGAATTTATATAAAAAACTACCAAATAATTCCTAGTGGGCATACATTTTCAAACATTTTCAAAGTTAAGTGTCACCAGACACCACTATATCTGTCTGCGCAATCTTTATGTGTCCTACAATTAAGCCTGTTTTTTAAAAGTAATAATTACACCTGTTTGTATTCAAAAAAGTACTCTATAAAAATGAAGTTTGAAAAAAAAAATGATTAAAATATTGATCTAATGCGTTTAAAAATCTTAACTTTTTCCTAAACAATTTGTCGGAAAAATAGCGCATGTTTTTTCCTTACATCATGATAATAGTCACTATTTAGGCTTACAAGTATAACCATCTTTTTGCAATGAGTCTTACACAATCTTATTTATCTATTCCATAGAAACACAGTCTTATATTATATTTCAGGAAACAATTTAACTATTTGAATAATCTGATAAGAAACTATTCAATTTGATAAAAACAAAAGAGATTTAATTATTAAATGTTTAAAAAAATCTTTAGTTTGAAACATTTTAGTTCAACTTATAACAAACAAAAAGGTACCCTTTTATGTCCAAACATCAACAAGCTTTCTATTTCACCCTTTGCCCAACCTCCATAAGCCCTAAAACCATGAAATATTTCTTTTATATGTTTTTCTAACCAAATATAATTGGGTTGTCCATCACAGGTAGGAAAATCTGAAAAGAAGGATTAGCCATTGTTTTTAATTTATATATTTTTTTATAAATGTTTTGTTTAGTTACTTGGGTGGTGAAAACAGAGGCAATCTTCCCCTAGAACTGCGATGTTAATCTCGTTTGCAATCTGCATGTAAATTAGTTACCCCCTCTCTTTCCTAGAACGTACTACCCCTACCCCCTATCTCCCTTTCCCTAGCCATTCATTTTCATACTCAACACTGTAACGTAACGAAATTTAATGCTTCTCCAGACCATGTTTATGTTTGGTTTTCAGCTTTGCTTTTCCCTCTGTCAGGAAACTTCCCGCCTCTCTACTCCTCCCCCCCCCCCGACCCCCAACACCCATTTATACCTTCTGATGTGAACACAGTATTGAGAGAAATGTGTTTCATAGAGTGAGAATGTGTGTAATGTTTCAGTTTTGCTTTTAAAACGTATTAATAGCTTAATATGTGCTAGCTCTCACCACGATTACAGGAAAGTTGGTTGGGGTGTATGATCATCAATTTTCATAATTTTATGTCACTCACTTTGGACTCTCTGTGGTATAGGTTATGTTTTAAAGCCAGTTAAAAGATTAAAGTTTGTTTTCCCTTCTAAAAACATAATAAGAATCTTGAATTTAAAAATTGTACAAACAAGAATATTTTCTAGTATAAAAAAAAGTACCTTTATTTAAATATGCTTTAGATTACATATTGTAGTATATAAATAAATATTAATGAAATAATTAAATACAAGATGGGTCGAAATATCTAGTACATACACATGTCTTTGCATTTGTATATATAGACTTGCTTTGCTCGTTGTGGGCTCCACCATCAAACCCCAGGTGAGTGTAAACTAATGTAATTCCAGCGTTGTTTTGAACGTTGATTTATTTTTAAAAGTTTATGATTCTATCTGTCTCATAAGTGTGTCAGAAAATTTAAAAAATGTGTGGGAAATGTGCAAAACTTAATTAAAATCAATAAATCTAGCTCTAGTGCTATTCGTTTTTCGATAGGTCTTACCGTTTGCTTTTGGGAATTTTCCTGTCGGTTAAAGGCTAGAAGCTAGAAGTTTGCCAAATTTCAAGTTTATGGCTCATCTGTAAGTGGGTAAACATTAATATCAGTGAGTGAATCAGCCATGTTGTATTACCTCGTCAGTAATCACACGGTATAATTTATCCGTCTCACGATATAGTGGATCGACAGTGACAAGGAGGCCAAGAATTACATTTCAGCTGTGGGGCATTAGGGGTTTTCCACCTTTTTAATTAATTACTATGATTCCTACATTATCTCTCCATTAATGCTGGTACAGTTCCTCAAGCTACCATTCTCACATTTAACACATGAATTAGCCCAATAAATAAATATATATGTGTATTTTTTAATGGCTTCCTACTACCTGTTCAGGTTATACGCATATATAATAATTGCTCTAGTGGAGTAGGGATGAGGAAGGAAACATTTTAGAGGCTACCTACCCGCATCGATGAAGACTAAAAGTGAGAAAACATTCAAGATAAAACAGTCTAAGTAAACCTGAATTGGATTTGAAACCCGATCACCCCGGCTGTATCAAGTCTGTCTAATACAAGAGTGACGCATCAGATCGTTCGGCCACTGAGTCTGGAAGTCACTAAAAACCCTTTTAAAAGTATAAGTTAAAATAAAACAAATTTAAATGTGGTTTACATATTTATGTTGTGTACACCGTCTTACTACCAAGCCAAGATAACTGCATATTCATACCAACTAGATAGGGAAAAGTTAGACAGAATCTAGGTGAAATATATTCGCATTTTCATGGATGTATATTGGGACATTATTTAAAATAAAATAAACAATAGGTCCATCCATATGTGATTGAAATCCTGACCTACTCACCTCCTAAAAAAGACTAAATTAGGTTAACCACTTAGCCCACGTGCTTACAGATGTGCATAATTAAATATCGTAAATTGGACGTGTAGATATAAATTGATTAATTCTTATTACAAATTTGATCGTATTTCTGCAACTATTTCAGATCCGAGATAAATTGTACTTGTAAGGTTGTAATAGGCCTACTATTAGATATACATTTTTTGGAATTATATTTGTATAAAACCAATAATTAATGATCTATAAACATATATATGTACTTATTTCTCATCAGGTCATTGGTATATGAAATTGACTGCTGTGCTTTTTGGCGGATAGAGATGTTCCTCTTCTCTCAATACTGTGTATTTTTTTCATGTATAATCTTCAGTGACGTGTTTTTGCGACGGTGTATATTATTTATTTTCACAAATCTTACTTGTTTT
Source organism: Timema poppense (assembly GCA_902141375.1). NCBI lineage: Eukaryota > Metazoa > Arthropoda > Insecta > Phasmatodea > Timematidae > Timema > Timema poppense. Next base: position 52,348 of record CABFOV010001522.1, read on the forward strand.
TAGTAAATGTCTCTATATTAAGATAAAAAAAGAAAAGAAAATATCTGCGTGGTGTGCCATACTGTTTAATTTCCTACCCATCACTACCTGTTCAGGCAATATGCGTTTTAACTACGCAACTAGGGTTTAGATAAATAAGGTATAATATAGAAAATATACCCTAATATTATAACGAAGAGAAATATTTAGAAAATATTCCTAGTACGCGCGCTCTGTATTCGAACCTGGACTTCCCCGACATGGGCAAACCAGAATAGATAAGCTTGATATTTAGTACGCATGCCTACTGATTCGTATTAAATCCGCTTTCATGTGACACAAAACAAACATGATTATAAGGAGTGATATATAAAGTCACTAAATGTTATGAAAGTGGACATAGTGTCATCATCATCATCATCATCATCATCATCATCATACAGTTTACGGTAGAAATATCTCCCCATATTAATAGTGAATAAAACATACATAATAGAAATTATAACAAAATATAATTATATAAGCTAAGCTAGCAATGTTTGCCATTTATTTTTACATACCTTGCAAAGCTCATAAACGGGCATCTGCTAATACACTCACTTTCGTGGCCAGCCTGTATACGACCGTAATGGCTTCGCAAATGAAATGAGGTCGACATATAATGAATGGTTATTTGTTCAATCTATAGTTTTGTAGTGCTCGTAAAGTGGCTGCGTTGTTGGTCAAAATAGTAAAATTTCATTTATTTAAATTTTAATTTATTATTCACTCGCACCAATTCTTTAGCTATTGTGTTAAATTAATTATGATATCATATATTTAAATTACTATTTATTATAATGGGTGGATTCTAGTATTTCACTTGATACACATCACGTGTCGTGGTTAGTGTTAGAGTGGCCGTCAACATATTTAAGATAAATTCACATCACTATTGCTTTAGCCGTGATGTAATATAACTACTATTAGCTATCAAACCTGATTATCTTTTATTATAATTAGATCCACGGTGACTAATCAAGCAGCTAACGCGAGGTGTCGTTAAATGATTTACAAAAACATGACACCCCAGAATTGACCCGGGAGCGTCATTGGCCTAAGACCAGAGAGAAAAGAGTAACAAGTCTCCTAATTGACTCAATTTATATATTTTAAATATCAGGAAAACACTTCCATTGATCATCAAGATCCAACATGGACAAAGTATCCTGACTGTCCGCCGGACCACTAACGCGGTCCAAGACAAGAGAAGAAAGCCACCTCTTTTAACAGCTTTTAGGAAGCTGTAGTACCGGCGGTGATTCTTAAAATATTCCTTAATACCTGGCTAGCAGGCTATTGACCTTGCAATACCCCGTTACTGCCTACAATATTGCTAAAACATCTTCTTTTCTATCGTGTTAATAAAGAATTGCAGCGACCTGTTATTAATTATTGAAAATTAAATCTCTCATATGCCAACCTTCATTATCTATACAGGTTTGCAACCTTGCCCTGATTTTCCGCATCACTCGCCTTGTTTCTGGTGGTATCGCAGTGAATTCTTGTCAGAATGCAGCTTTCAAATTATCGATGGTTCTTGGCTTCTTTTTAAATACACCAGTCTTCAGCTATCCCTAGAGAGAGAAAAAATTCACATGCAGCAAGATCGGTTGACCGTGCAGGCCATGGGATGTCACCTCGTGAGATTAGACGCACAAGAAACATTAGGACATTCATGGATTGTCTTGCAAGGTGAGCAGTGGTGCCATCTGGTTGAAAACACATATTTTAGGACTGATCTCAAAGCTCATTAAGTTTTGGCTGCAAGATGTCGCGTAACATGTTGACATAACGATCATAAGTTACTGTAAATGATTGCTTTCTTTCCTCAAACAAGTATGGCCCTATTATTCCGAGCTTAGAAATGGCGCACCAAACAGTAACACGCTCAGAGTACAGGGGAAGCTCATGTAATTATAAGGGATTATTTTCCCTAGTGTCCATATGTAAAATTCTCCTTACAGTCCGATCAGAAATTCCTAGCTCATCTGAGCGTCGTGTAAATTGTGTAAATGACTGTCTCACTGATTGGATGTTTTCGGGTGTTCGAACGCTTCTGGGTCTGCCAGGTGGTTTCTTCTTCAAAGCTGAACCTGTAGCTCTAAAATTTGACACCCATAACAATAGTGTTTTCTTATCGGGTACCGTAGCATGTCGACCTAACCTAAGGTTTGTACGAAATAATCGCTGTGTGACGATAACAGAATAAGCATTTTAAAAATAAGTCTCAATAACGAATGCACGATGTTCACCACTTCATGCCATGATGGTAACTGAAATTGCAGATTATTCTCTAAACAATGACATACCTACACCACCTCTCGTACTACTAGCGCGACACCAGCAGTGTCGGGAAATTAGGGAGATATTTCTGCCAAGCCCTGTATAATCTTGTGGTTAGTTTGCTGCAGTTCTCCCTTTTTACTATTTTGGGACAATTTTATTTACATCTTTGTACCTTATCCTACCAAAATCGTCCACAATCTGATTCATTTACTCCAGTATTACTCTCCCACATCTCCTTCTTTAACTATCTTCATCAAACAATCATTTCTCAGTATATAGCCTATCATGTTAAATCTTCTTTGCTCTATACATTTACAAAGGTTGCTTTCTTCATTTATTTTTCTAAGCAACTTCTGTGTTTGATGCCATCTCCAACTATGACATTTTCAAAATTCTTCTGTAGCATCAAGTTTCAAATGCTTCTAATCTTGACCTATCAGTGGAACCAATACTTGTCCATGCTTCCCATCCGTAAAACGCAACTCTCCATACATATGCCTTTAGAAGTTAATGGTCCATCAATATATCTTCAGGTGACGTGGTCTAGGGTTAAGGTGTCAGACTTCTGTCCTGTCGGCCGGGGTTCAATCCTTGGTCCCGGCACAGATTTATCTGATTTCCAAACCCTTCCTTCACCTCTGACAAGACATCTTGTGAATGTGAGGAATGCCGGGTCTCCACAGTGGTTCGGATTCCACGTTAAACTGTAGGTCCTTCATTTAATCTCACAATCACCCTACCATTACACATTAGCGTAAGTGCGTATAACCCGAGCGGGTAGTAAGACGCGGTGCTAATAATAACAATAATAATAATAATAATATATAAAATAACACTTTATACAAAAATGTTAAAATTGTATTTAATAGATTTACACTATTTTATTATAAAAAAAATCTTAATTATATATCATTGCGATCATTTGGGCTTATGTAAAGTTAACATTAATGCTAAATAGTATTAAAACATATTTTATATTTATTTAAATGCTTATTCAAACCACTTGTATCCCTACTTTGGAATAAAAGGTTTATTTAATGATTAAATAGTGCATCTTTAATTTGGGATAAATTGTTTATTTAATGAGTAAATTAATATCTATCTTATATGTTTTTATTATTTGAGATGAAAGAAATACTGTCCAGTGTCCACTTACCGTTAAAATGATTTTAGATATTTTTTTTGGACCATCTCAGATAAATGAATAAGCCTACAATTAAAATTTATATTCAATATTTAGTGAAAAATAGTATATATCCCAAAAAATTAGTTTAACATACTTTTAGATTTGTCAATACAGGCACACGTTAGTGAATAAACGTGGTCTTTTTTGAACATAGTAAATTTTGTACAATTCATCTGGTTCCTGATAGACCTTTGTTTAACGCACATTGTTGTTGTAAGTGTTCTGTATTACGACAGGTACATTCTTATTGTCAGTAAACTTAAACCAACGATGCACACTCTCCTCTGCCACCTCTTTCAGCTCCCAGAATTTTCTTATTTTATTCAAGTCATCTAGTATTTGAATCCTCCTTCTTCCTAAAGTGCTATTTTCCTCAAACTTCCCTCCTATGAAGTTGTGCAGAAAGACAGTTCCTTCTAAGAATGTGTCTAATCCAGTTTGTTTTGCGTTGAAGAATCACATCCAAAATAGATTTCTTCTCAACCTACTATTCTTAGGACTTAATTTGTCACTCCGTATATCCAACTGATAGTTTCAAGTCTTCTCCAGCACCACATTTAAAATCTCCAAGTATTTCTTTTCCATCTAAAAGACCAAGCTTCTGTTCCATAGAATGCGATGCTCCAAATGAGGTATTTCATCAGTTTGTTCCTAAGTTTCAAAACTCAACTTGCTGGTCAGCAGTAAAATCTTTTTGATGAAATTTTCCTTGGCCATGGCGATCCTCGACCTAATTTATTTAGTGCAGCAGGCATCTTTTTTCAGCAGACCTCCCAGATGCTTGAACTTATTTATTTTTTCCGAATTCTGGTTTCCAATTTTGATCTTCAGCGACTCTTTATTTTTTAAATTATCATCACTTTTGACTTCTCAATATTAATTTACATGCCATATCTTCTTCTTATCTTCCCTAGTCAGTCAATAATTTCCTGAAATTCTTCTTTATTTCTAGCCAGCAGAATTTAGAGGGAGGGAGACTGGGAAAATATTGATAGAAAAACATATATTTAAGTACAGCCATCCGGGATTCTAGCCAGTACCTTCCCCTAACTGGTAAATTAGAATAAACTAGGCCGGCACATTTATCCACGTGCCTAACAGTGCGGTATTGCATTTGGTTAGACACAATTAAAATCCCAATCGAGTAACAGCTCCTAAGATTAATCCAACCAAGTTAATGATTTTCACTATAATTTAACTACTCACTTCTTAACCCTAGCACATAATGTAATCATTTGTGTATACACATTTAACGCGTTTTTAAATACATTGATAGGCCTAAGTATTAATTTTCAAATTTATTTTTATCTTATCAACCATATTTTATTTTCAGATTATTATAGTTCAAATTGTTATTAAAATTTTAGGTAATTACCTTATAATTATCTATGTTTTCCCAATTCACTTAAATAATATAATATCATTAAAAAAATTTAATTCTCAGTTTCTGGTATAATCTTACAAAAAACACTCAAAAATAGCAGCAACTCTAGATAAATTAGAAAATAATTATTAGATATATTATTTTCACATGTAATGTTTATTATACCTACGATATATTAAAATTAAAAATCTTAACTCCTACTTATTCGTCACAAAAATTATTGGTTGATAAAATTTATTTTAATATCAAATAACACTAAATTTTTATGAAATATGTGCAATGCTATAGGTGAATTTATGACTCTTGTTTAATATTCGACAAACTAATTTAATTTCATTTTATCTAATTTTTATAAATATTTTAAGATACATATTTATCTCTACTTTATTTTCTTAATGTGTTGAAACAACTGGCAAATTATAACAAAAGTCAGCACTAACAACTGTTAGAGCTGAATAATAGCAACTGTTAACACAGTTGGTAATTTAATTGACAATTTATGTTATGTATTTGTAATGTATTTAGGTGGATTATTAAAGAAATACACAATTTGTTTCAAATAAATACACACATTAGATTAACTATCAAAAGTTTAAAATGATAAAATTTTGTTAAATATATATATATATATATAAAAGTTATCATGGTTTTAATTTGATATATATTGTACATTTTACAACACCGAAAAACTGTTTTAACACTTCTATTACAATCCTGAATATATGTTAAAAGCCCAGACGGAATGACGTAACCACCGAAACTGTGGAGCAAATGATCTGTTTCGAGAAACTAAGCCGTCTCGAGGTATTTTGTATTAAAGTCATACCTTCTAACGCACTCATCCATTACTTCTACTTAAGATTTGAAACAAGAAAGCACGAAGTCGTAATAATTTAGTGTCGTAGAACTTGTACTAAATGAAGAATTATTCTTACTTCATTTTCCTTCCCCTATCTTTGTTAAACTAAGTTAAAAACTTATTTTAGGGATGGATGCGATATATTTTAAGAGAATTTATTCAGTTTGTCGTATAGTTAGCAAAAATTAAAGTGATTCACTTCCAAAAGAATGAAGGAATAAGGGTTTTGCAACTTTAAATGTTTTTACCAAAAAATTATTTTATGATCTTATGCATTGCTATGTTTTTAAAATTAAAAATATAGGCAATTTGTTATTGTATTGTTGCTCAAAGGATCAAAGTTTTGTAAAAATAATGTTCTAATTCAGATTTATGTTCGTAACGAGTTTTTATGAGATAAAAATTAAATCGTTATCCAATATTTTGGATAAGATTGATTAATCTGTAATAATTTACAGGAAAATATCATTTTACTAGAGGTTTATCAGGTCACTCTGATGGGCTGTGTATAATTAATTATTATTTTCAGTTTATTGATTTACAAATTGAGTTACAATTTTATGAGGAGTTAAATATTGAAAGTATATTGTTAAAGTTGAAAGAATAGTTCAAATTGAAAATTGAAAATTTTGAAATGAATAAAAGTTGAGATTGATTTCAAAAGGCATATTTGGCAATTTTTAACAAAATATTCAATAAGTTTTACTTAGTTAAATCTGATTATAGTGATATTTGGCTATTAATTTTAACAAGTATAATAATTTATAGAACCGCTTCAGTGGCCAAATGGTCCAAGGCACTAATATCACAGTAGACTAGAAAGCTGATGATAGGGAGATCGAGGTTAGAATCTCGTTATAGTGTAGGGAGGGTGGTTTTTCAAAAATTGTTTTCCACTATATCTACACGCAAATGTGGGTACACTGCCTATGTATATATTACATTCCTCATCCCTAAAACCAATAGCGTAATTATTACATAAGCGTATAACCCAAACAAATTATAAGACGCGATGCTAAACAAAACACGTATATAGGTGAATCTGTTTATCAGCCAGCTAGTGTAGGTTATATCAGTGAATAGAATGTGTGCTTGTAGGCATAATTTATCATTCCAAGTTTACTTTTTTAATGTATTTAATATTTGTCCTAGTTTAGTAATATTTTATTAAATTGAGTTGTTAGGGTCCCATCTTCCTAGCCTTAGCGGTCCCAAAGATACGTCTTGTTTGGAAGGGGGAGAGCGGGGTGTGAAGGGGTTGAAGTATTGCACTCGGGTGAGTACCCCTCACCAAAAAGACGACTCCCTAGCCCTAGCGGTCCCGAAGATACGTCTGGGTGTGGAAGGAGGGGAGGATGAGTGGATTTGGGGGTGGTGAGGCTAAATGGTATAAGTGTATGTTAACAGAGTGTCTGAGCTATGCCAATGCACAATACAGCTCAATATGTGAAGAGATTTTTGAGTGAAAGGATAAAGTATAATTATATTTTTATCACATGACACAATAACAGAGTAATTACTTCATAGTATAGTAGTAGATTGGAAATGGCATTTAAAAACAGACACAAGGGGTCTGCACAGTGGTTGGAATTAATTATTATTATTTTACTTCAAAGATTAATTTTCTTAATAATAATAATAATTGTGTTCCAGATTAAAACTTTTAATTCTATAGTATCGAACCTCTTTTATGAATATTTTTGTACTAGAAAAGTTCCATGCTCTCTGTTATTACTCAACTTTAAAAAAAATCTTCGTACATATTTGGTCAGGTTAATCTTGTCTACAAGAATAAAACAATTAAATATTAAAAATCAGATAACTTTATATTTAGATTAATATGAGATTCTATACAAATGAAATTAATTATATTTCAGCTCCGTTTCAATTAATTGTACAGTAACTCTATTGGGTTTATTGATAATTATTAAAATTTTATAATATATTTTTTTTTTCAAAAATACTAAAATAGAATGGGTCACCCTGTATTCTTTTATCAATCATCTTCTAAGTTAGTTTTCAGTATATATCGATTAAATTACCTTTTGTTGAAATGTTTTAGCTCTATTAGTTTAATCAATATTTAATATTGGCCTTAGGTAAAAAGTAATCATAAATCAATTATGTTAAAAGGAAATACTTTTGATATATCAACATTCTTGGCTTAGATCCATTAGTTAGTTCAAAAGTTAGAGAGAAGCAACTTTTGACACACACAAACACACAGACGTACACACACGTACGATCGTAAAGGCACTGGTATAGATGAGATGACCTGGGTCAAACGACAGTATTTTTTAAAGTCGGAATTGAGTTTAGCTCTTCACATTAACATTTAAGTGTTCAATTAAGGGGGAAATTGCAAACTGGAAAAACTAATCGAACCTGGTACGTTTGGCTTTGCAGGAAGATGCTCTACCATAGAGCCATCTGGTTTTATCATTTCCATAGCCATCTTCACTAGTTGTTGTATTTAATCTAAATTGTGGTAACCGGTGAAAGTATTAATCTCCTAGAGATATCCACAATAACAACCACGGTGTGGTATAACTAATTTTTATATGCCAAGTATTTATTAATAATTAGCTATAAGAAGTACACGGCATGGCCTAGAATAGTCACGCAATGCATTGTGGGGTTAGCTCTGCCAAAGCTTTTCTTTGCTTATAACATACAGAAAAAATATTTTTAAATTTTATTTCTTCCAACTCAGTTTTTAATATACTTAGAAATTTAACAAAAAATTCAAAATTCCAGCTTAAAGGTGCACATATTTGTTCACTGGGCATATTAATTTTAGAATTACAGCCCTCTACGTGCGGTAGATATCGCGCAATATTTATAACAATCAGACAAACTCTTCATTTTATTAGTACTGTAAAGGTTCATATATTGTATCAAACATTGTTACTATATAAATATAGCTCAGTGGTAAATCATTATGGATGTAAAGTTCAAGTGCCTAGGTTTTGATTACCTTACCCAGGTTATTTCTCAATTAATAAAATTTGATTAAGCTATCAGCACTGATACTGTAGACAGCAATCACGTATCAGTTTGGGATACGCATTAGTTAATTATTTTTAAAGTCTCAAAATCTTTTACATTTACATGTCTTAAAGCCAATGTTACCAACAGACTGAATAGAAGCTAAACGAATAATGCTTAATTTATACTTTAAATTGTAAAACAATAAAATAAATATTAAATTACTTTTCATTGTGAAAATATGGGATGTTTCGTAGCTAGGGATGGAACATTAAAATATGCCATATGATACAATCCTGAAAATGACGGTGCACAGTGGCCACGCTAGCTATCACGTTCTTATATCGGTGACCAAGGGGTTTAAGATGTTAAACTCGCATTTTCCTCAGTCACAGCTGACAGAGAGCTCCAGACCGTGTGGTTTCCCACGTTGTGGTCTTCCCAAGCTGTGGTCTTCCCATCCTCTCTACACGATAACAAGAGAAGTGGGAGACCTAGTTTTAAACTTCAGCTGGTATCACTTGTTGAAATGTGTCTAAAGGATTATATCACTAAGGGTAGTAGTATCTTATAATATTTTCACTGATCATATTTTCACTGTTTAAAAAAAAAGTAGAATAAAGAAAACCGTACCACAATGTGACGTCTGGTTTGAGCTGTATTACCTACCTAAGCTATGGTGTGAGATGTGCTCTTAACATGTTCCTTTGAGAGTAATAAAATTCTGTTTCAGTACACTAGTAGGTAATTTTTGGGATGAATGGTCCAGTCAATAAGTGGTTCAACTTTTATAATCCCAGTTTGAACATATCTTTGTTTTCTAAACCAGAGAGTTTTTATTTTTTTATAAATTACATTAGGATATATCAATTCATATTCTTTTCTCATCAAATGAAAAACAAAAGTTCTTAAGAGTAGTAATTTTAATACAGTCGACAGTGCTTTCAAATAGAGAGTAGCCGTAACTAAGAGAATATTAGCTGACAACTCTATAAGATACTAAATCTACTTTGATATTACGAGTATGTATACGCTGGTACAGTACATTTTTATCTGCACATTTACACTGGTAAAATAGTGAAAAGGGCGGTATAATTTAAATGAAATGTAATTGCATTTGCGTGGAGAGAGAGAGAGTGAAAACATATGTAAAGGGAAAACTCTATCTGAGCACCTAAATGGATTAGATACCTCTTTTGTCTTCATCGTGGCATTACCTTGGTATATATTTGAAATAAACAAAAATAAATTAAACAATGTGAGACATCTGAACGAGAATAATTTGTCTTAATACTCTTGGGCCCCTTTATATACATAATAACTAGGCTCTACATTCATATATATATATATATATATATATATATATATATATTTTGACCTAGCCTGTATAACCACATATTCTGTAATATGATTGCATTCGTTTATATCCAGTGAAATTTACAGATGTAAATAATCCTCAACACAAATATGTAAGTATTTGACTAAATGAGAGAAAGAGAAGGAGTGATAGAATGATAGAGAGAAGGAAAGAAAACATTATTTCAAATGATTACAAACAAAAAATTCAAAATTCAAAATTAGTGTAATTTTAAAATTATTATTACCATACATTATAGCTATAAATTTTTAATTTACAATAGGCATTACATACAGTCTGATACAATGAACCTCTAGTTTTTAATATATACAATTAAAACTGAAAACGTTACATTAAAGATTAAAAACGGCCACATATGATTGTCTAAAAGTAAGTAATTTAATGCACTCGTGAATAAACTTAGCTCTATATTCAACATCCTATGTTAAATCACAGTTTATTTATATTGTATCTGTTGAAATCTTACTCTTGTATTCAGTATCAAACCTGGAAACTAAAACTTAATTAACAAAGGCTCTACCTACTACTAAGTAACAAGTACAGGTGCTACCATGCCCAATAAAAAAAACTTGTACAAGGGCTACGTAGCCCAAATGAAAATTGCAAATAAGCACGGTTGCATTTTGTTTAGCTAACCATCTCACAAGACTATCCCAGTTTACACCTTATTAGTAAGGTTTGGTGTAAGAAGAAACCTTAATGATGCAGTGGAGGCACTTTCACACACCATGAAAGACGTCCAAAGTTCGATTTCTGTGTTAAAGGGTTAGTTTATAAAAACATAATTAAACTAAAATGTGTGACTGACACTCAACCCTAACCAAGAGTTAGCTACGATCTATTTTTAAATTTAAATTTTAAGTTTATTTTCAATAAGTTTAGATTTTAGAATGAAATGTGGTGTTTAATTATTTAAGTTAAAGATTAATTAATATTTCTTTGATAGAGAAAACATAAATTTTCGTTTATATTTTACAATCATAATAATTTATCATTACATGATGCACCACAATATCCAATCCCTCGGCTGTAAATTCATCATCATGAAAGATGAGCCAATACTTACACTATAATAATATTTCTAATAGTGACATGAATAGAACATGGGATCATAATCACTAAATAACATACTACCGACTAAAATAAGGTGTAATATTAAAAATAATTTTCATTGCATCCAGTTGAGTTAAAGTGGTCAGTGGGTAATGTGAATATATCGCCCTAGGTCACTCGTCCCCTACTGAAATCTCGATTTTCTGATTTTTTCTAACATAAAAGTATCCACTTCCAGTCCTCGTTTTTTTTCTCTGCACTTTCTAAAAAACATGAAATGTTTTTATGTGAAAGGTTATTTTATACCCCCAGAGGAAGTTGTCTCAACAAGTTCAAACTAGATAGAAAACTTAGCCCCTCCTACTGTTAGAAAATAACAGAATTCCCAAAGAAAAATATGACATGAAAACGCTACCTAAACCGAATAAGGGAAGTCGATGCGTGGGAAGCCCCAGCTGTGCCTTTTCTCGATTAAAAAAATAGGGTCAACCTAGCCCGTCCCTGTAATTCTACAATAGGATACAAAATGAAATTGGTTTTTAGACAGTTTAATCAAATTTTTTCTAGCATTTATATTATCAACTTGTGCTTTATTATGTAAAACGCTATACTGCAGTGTACGTTTATTGTAAGTTTAATATTATTATTATTATTATTATTACAGTAGTATAAGCTACTAATTTTACTAAACTTGGGGTAGAGTTAAAATAGCAATATTTTAGACATATATAAAAGTTTTTGTTTTTGTTATACAAATTTATGAAGAATATCTTCGCAAGATAAATACGGCTTTTATTATTTTCTTAAAAGATAAGTACAGAAAGTCCTAAGTGAGCAGGATTAAAATTAATACATTTTAATGATTATTAATATTGATTTTTGTCCATTTAAAAATTAATTTTACCAGAAGATGATTAAACCAAGTTTTAAATCTTATTTTGACCAAAATATGTTTATTTTATTGCTTTTTTTAATTTACTGGATATACAAGTGTCAAAACATACTTTTTGACATTTCTAGACTTGTTTTATAGCTCATTAATTTCTGTTTTCGAAAAAATAAACGTTAAAGTTTAGTCTTAATCCCGCTGAGTCCGTAACACATTTAATAAATGTTATTTTGCCACAACAATTTGCTTTTATAAATATATTACCAGGTTTAAATAGGGTTTGAGAAAACCTTTTAGATAAAAACCATCCTCAGCAACACACCCGACCAAGATTCAAACCCCGATCTCGTTGTCATCAGCGGTGTATTTTATTTCGAGAGTAGCGCCATAGAGCGAATAACCACAGGGTAGTGTGACATTAGTTTTAATTATATTTATATCCACTAAAACATGTTTTCACAATTATTTGTTTTTATTTTGCATTGTAAAGCATTGTGGGTCAACATATAGGTCTACTCGTATATATGCTGACTTTTGAGTTGCTACGACACTTAAACATATTCTGCTCTCAATTTCCAGTGAATATGTAAAACAAGCTCAATACAGAATAGTTGGCGACGGGACAGTCATCTTTTGGGTTTCGGTTGGATGTACTAAAGTTGAGATTTTTAAAATAACTTCTCCTTCTCCCTCCACGCAGCTTAGGGAACGGTTCCTTTGGTTATATTTCTCTCATCCCTACCTGTTTAGTTTAAATATGCGGATAGCTCGAAAAGGTTGTAAAACGTAGCGCACAGCTTTTTCATAAACATAATAAAGATTTACTTTGGTGGGTATGCATACTAAACCTAGACGCACATTTAGTGTACTTTTCTTAATATAAAGACGTCGTGGTTGAAATCAAGGTTGGGTAGATTCTAGGCTATTTTACCCAAATGTTTTCCATCTTATCCTCACTAAAATGAGGGTTAATTTCCTCTAAAGCTTCCTTTCATTTTCTTACCCCTTAGTAGTAATTAAAAGTGGATATTTCAGACGTGTAATAAGACATGATATAGGGGAAAATTAAGCAAGTGTTAAATTTTCATAAGAAACACCTTTTGTGACAGATAAAAAAGTTACTAGCTCTAAGTTTAAGTATTTATAGGTAAAGTGCTGTCCCTTTCGATAGATATTATCAATACCTATATTTTAACAGTAATAAAATACCAGGGTGCTATAAATTTTTGCTTCAAATGGGCCTACACGTTTTAGCTTTCTAAAAGGCCTTTTCTATGAAAATTGTACTATATATTTAATCGCTCATGTTCAGAGACTGCTTCATGTATTTTCATATCAAGACTTTAACTCACTGTTATCTAACTTTTCTCTCTTGCGGCACAGCATATCTCCTCGAGGTGAACACGGCACACCAATAGCTTAAGTTGGCAATAATTTGAGCCACCTACTTCCGTGACCGTATGGTATAAGGCATCACTCTGGCAATAGATTACACTGCCGATGGCAGGGAAATCAGGGTTGAAATCCTGGTCTGGTATCCTGAAGATTTTTTCCAAAATTGTTTTCCATTCTCCCTCCATGCAAATGCGTATACACACTCTATATATTCAACCCTCCTTATTCTATTACAATTAGCGTAATTAGTACATATGCGAATAGCCTGAACAGGTAGTAGGTGCTAAATAAGAAAATATCACTTCTAGTTGACGTCAGACGCGCATGCGCTGCTAGCCTAATAACATGACCATTCTTGTTGAGTGTTATTTGAGAATTGTCTGCTGGATGCCTAATGCCTTTTTAAATTAGCGAATACGAGCTGTATTTAAATTTTGTATTTAGTTCTGGTTAGGATTTGATGTTAAAATGTATAAGTTTTTGGTAAAACTAAAAAAAGAAATATTTATTAATCTGTGGAGTATCAAAGTGGAAATGAAAATAATAACGAGCCAGATGCTAGGGTGAGTTCCATGTAATCTGCTCCATCACTCGGTCGGATCATTACTTGGTACAAATTTCATGTGTAACGACGTTTACCTGAACTTTGGATTCATATATACTCTCCATGAAACGGTCCGAATCCTGAATGTGCGGTATGTGGAGAAACACTTAATAATGATAGCATGGTTATAAGTAGATTAAACACACATTTAAATATAATACAGTCATTTGACAGGCAAAGACCAGAACAATTTTAGCCATTTGTTATCATCTTATATAAAACAAGAAAAATACAGCAGCTATAGCTGAAAAGTCCAAGTACTCCGAACCACAAAGTGGCTAAGTTAGGGAATATGAATATGCAACCTCACAGAAGGATTTGATTTTGCCTGTATGCAAACAAATTGTTAAATCCATTTATCGATATGCAATTGAGAAATAAGTATCTCTAATACCATTGTCAAATAATATAATTTTATTTCGTATTCATGACATGTATCAGGATATTGTGGAAATGTAGACAAAAAATAAGAGTTAAGGGCAAATGCTTTTCACGAAGCTGGAGGAGTCAACAGACATTGGCCAAAAATGTATTTTTTTGAACTACAACAGGTTTGTTGACAATAATGAAATTATTGATCAATTTTTCTCGTTCACGGACGTACTTAACACGTCAACAATATTATATGTATATTCAATTCCATCTGATAGACCTTAGAACATAATGGACTATGGAAAAATTGTGTTTCTGTCTTTAAAACGGTGCACCAGCAATGATTGGAAGAGTCAAAGGTTTTATTGCAATATTAAAACAAGAATTTACGAACGTAGGTTATACGCATTGCTTCATTCATCGTGAGGATCTAGTGGCGAAAACTATCCCAATAGAACTTAAGGATGGTCAGATACGTTGAGTCACGCACTTTAAAAACACTACCTCTCAAACAAATGTCTTGAAGTCGGGATTAACCATGATACATTAGTTATACACAATGATATTTGTTAGCTGTCAAGGAGAAAAGTTCTCACAAGGTTTTATGAATTACGCTTTAAGTACTAATTAGTCTAATGGATTAGAAATTGGGAAGGTTGAGTTAGAGGAAATGAACCCGCATTTGCGTGGAGGGAGAGTGGAAAACCATTTAGGAAAAACCACCCCAGTTCACCCGACCGAGATTCGAACCTCGATCTCCCCGTCCTCAGCAGTCGAGCTCAACACGACAAGCGCGTTAGCCAACTACGCCACCAAGGCGGGTTATTTTCTAATTAAATGATAAATAGTTCTGTTCCAACCTAGCTTATTTGGCGTATATTTTCAGCCAGTTAAATAGACTGGATGTAAGTATGCAAGGCAAGATAGAAAATGTATGAGCCTCAAATGAAAAAAATAGTGGTTTCTTAAAAAAAACTTATAATGCGGAAACTAGAAATGAAAAGAAAACGTCTGCAAATGTTTCATCTTACAGCTGAAGTAGATCCTCAAAAAGAAATTACATCGGGATTGATCTTGGAAAATCTTTTAGTTCTTAAAGACAAAATAAAGCAGTATTTGCCCTCTCTCATCGTCAACGAATATGACTGGATAAGCAAACAGCAAACAGTTCGCTGAGTTGCAGGCAGGCTGAACCCTACAGATGAAATATAGAGAACTACCGCTGCCTAAGTGTTGGATGTTGACAAAGGAGTACCCAGGAATAGCCGAATGAGCTGTTATGAAGTTGTTTATATTTTCCACTACTTACCTCTGTGAACTGGGGTTCCCGGTGCTCACAAACATAGAGAATAAGGGCCAGTTTCATAGTCAAATTTAGAACGCTTCAAGTGCGGCGCTACACTAAATACAAGATGACACTTACCTAAACTCGAATGGAATAGGCCGTTCTTGCATAGGAAACTGGCCCATTCCATTCGAGTTTAGGTAGGTGTCATCATGTACTTAGTGTAGCACCGCACTTGAGGCGTACTAAATTTGACTATGAAACTGACCCTAAGAGACGAGAACGACTTAACCCCATTTAAAGAGAGATGCAGGTCTGTTTATCTATAAACGTCCATGAATAAATGTTTTGCGCAAGAAAAGACAAGCCCATGTATCTCATTAACTTAAGCTATCTGTATTTATTATATTAAATATTTTTAATATATTTGAAATTTGTATGTGTTTTTATTTTATTTTTCTACTAATATAATTGAATGTTTTTTTTTAATGTTTAATGAAATAATGACCTAAATTTAGTGGCACACCCAGCCAATCTTGCAGCACAAATATGAGCCATAGCAAACCATTTAAGTACAACGGCTCTAAATGAACAGATAATACAACTGAATAGTAAATAATATATTCCATAGTGTTTCAACACAATTTCATAAAATCACCTTTAGATACATTTTCTTTGCTCCAAAATTTGGCAGAGTTGTTCTTCCAATATTATTTTAGGGTCTTGTATAGTGTAAAACAATGTGATAGTGTGGGTAAGTAATAGCTGCTCCTAAGGATAATCGATACTAGCTCATCCAGGGAGAAAGAAAACATGGATTTCAAAAATAAGCATTTGAAATCATTTCAACACAGTGCTTCAAGATGAACAATACTCAAACCTGCTTCAGTGGCCACATGGGCTAAGGCAATACTCTTGAAATAGACTAGACAACTGAAGACGGGGGTGATTGGGGATCAATTTCATTCGGATATACTGAGGGTGGTTTTTCCTAAATGGATTTCCAATTTCCTTCAATGCAAATTCGAGTAAACTTTTATCTAAATTTGACCTTATCCACCCCCAAAACATTAGTGTAATTAGTATATAGGCATAAAACTGAATGGGTAGTAAGACGTGGTACCAAAAATATATATTCAAGAAGTAAAACTCAAACAGTGTTTCTATCACTTTGTGGTAAAAAGGTTCTTCTTACCTTTCGTAATTTAACTTATGTTACCTTACCTTATGTTTACATTAATTTAATAATAATTAATAAACAATTTATTTAACCTACAAGACTTCTTGAGAAGTTTATTATTTTTAACAATCCTTTTTTACTTTTTATAAATTTACTTTTTTGAAGTATAGACTTTTTGAAAATCTATTTTGATTTTTAAGTTTATAAAAAACTTAAATTTAACTAACAACTATTTTTAATTAATTATCCAGTAACACTGTTCTCCACCGGCGATGCAAGCTACCTAACATGGGAATCGGATGAAGTGGGTGAATTTCACCAGTATTAGCGTGTAAAGAAGATGTTAAGCCATATTAGACCAACCAGTTTATAAAAATAAAATAAATAAAATCACCCCCAGTGCATCTATTTAGATATAAAATTTAGATTTTAGAACTTGAGTCAACCACTTCACCACAGATATAACCTCATCGGCCTCATAATCTATCATAATTTAATATTAAAAAATATAATGTTTAATTTTCATAAGAAATTAGTTGTTTCAAAGCTAGATATTCTTTTAGATATAGTTTAATGTAACGTATTCATCCTCAAGTAATGTTATATGCAGTCCTAACTTTTGATTGATCTTATCAATACCTATAAAATAACACAAACACTATAGTATATATTTTCATCAATTTCGATGGAAAAAATTATGTTTGTAGGCTATTTTTTAAAAAGGCCCTTTTTATGTAGATCATTCGCATACAGATCCGAAACCAATATTACAAATTCTTCCACGAGATAGTAAACATTTTTGTTGTCAGTTAAAATCCATTTACAAACAATCACTACATTTTGTTTTCAAGTTTTTGGTTCTCGCATGCTATTTCTAAAAAAAAGTATTTTGCATAGGATTACAACCCGCCCCCAACTCTCTCCCACCCCTTCTACACTCTGAGTCTTTCTACTCGCCCAGACTATCCAAATATTAACTCTAGTTGGATAAGGATCAAAAAGCTTGTATTTATATTAAGTATACACGCATTTGTGTGTGAACAGAAGGGGGAAAAACCAATTAAGAAGCAAGCTTTTGCAAACAGAAGCTAGATTCGATCCCCAACCTCTTAGATACCAGAAAATACGATGTAGATGCCTTTGTCCACTGATTCAGGATGACACACAATTTTATTTGCCTACGACTAACAATGAAACTCAAACAACAAAAATATCTAAATACTAAGCATTCGACTTTAAATTTAAGACATGAAACTAAGATATATCAATCTGTAATGGGCTAACCAATTTAGCCTTGTAATGCCCAAAATTGCTACACTTAATCATTGGTCAAGAACACATATATTATCCCCTGATATAAACGCAAGTCTATTAATGTATAAATCACCATGTGATACATACCACGTCTCGTATACTTCATGGAATAATACCGGTGCCATCAGAAGGGTTACCAACCCTCGCCGTTCTCAAAACACTGCACATGACCGGTCCAAGCATCGACAACGACTGAAGGCAGCGCGTGGCCTGCTCGTGATGATGGAGCCTTGTCTACTTGGGCCTACCTGACCGGCACCGTGTAGTGGGATTGCTTCCCCCTTCCTTCCTTCCCCTGATGTTTTGCGCTCAACCACTATAAAACTCCATAGCTCGCTAGGCAAAATACGATTAAAATTACTCATCTCCTTCAGGATATTCGACGCTCTCCGAAGTTTATCTCTTAAACTCAACTTCACACAACCTGTGATCACGATATTCACGCCTAGGGACCGACCGGACCGACGAAAGTAATATGAAGTTTGATTAATCGTTCAAGTCCGTGGGGAGAAGCCGGATCTATGGCCGGGCTCAAGTTTGAGTTTTTTTTTTGTATAAATTGTTAAGAGGAATTAGTTTCTCTCATTATTAATGTTCATTGTTCTTTAGGTTAGCTTTTTATGAGTTGGTTTACTTATGTGAAGTTATTTAATACTTCTCATGTTTTCTGCTTGGTCTTTAAGACCAGCAGTTTAAATGGGAATGATTCCCACACCTTAGCCCGTATCACCATGTTACAGTCAGTGAGGCAGTTAGTCGAATTTGTTTACTTGACGTGAAGCCATTTAGTACTTCACATTCTAATGAAGTAGGGGTGGGAATATATCTCATAAGTGTAAAAGAATTGAATAGGTAACAAAAATAGATGTATTATACAAATAACATAAAAAGGTGATATGGGGCTACAACAGCTAATGATAGGACCTAACAACTCCAAAAACAAAGGAACTACCCGTAGCACGGGAAAAGAACGGGTCCAAGGCGACACGGCAACAGTCAAATGGAAGTTAAGTTGATAGTGGGTATAGGATTGCAAGACAGCCGGGCTAGCGCCAGACTTCCACCAGGAAGGTTTAAAAAGAGAACACGAAGAGATAGCAACATATAAAGCAAACCGGCCAATCCTATAGTTTTAGAGTTACTTAGTTACATGTCGGCCAAGCTAACTAGCTTGACTAGACATAAGAACGACATCAAAAATAATAAACGGTAAGATGACCGTAGGTCAGTTACACTAGTCGATGACTAACAAACAGGTGTCCATACAAAATTGTACTATGGCCGGTCTATTCCCAGTGGGTGCTGCCAGAGCACTCAATAGTACTTTTATGCTATTACCCACTTCCTGGGTTATTCGTATAATCTAGTACACACCAACATTAAATATATAGCCAAAGGAAGCGTCAACCAAGGGGCGAAAGATAATACTATATTTGCGGTCCACCACACAAACTTAACCGTGTTCCACACTTTGCACACCCAAAATAGTAACACAGTAAATGGGATGGCAACAAGAATGCTGTGAGATACTGACCTAGCTAGGTCCTCAAATAAAGGCATTAGCCAACCTCCTTGGAGACATACAAATTTGAACACGTGAGTATGACGTTCACGGCGCAATGACATATACTCCATTCACGGTAGGAATTACTCTCTGAAAGGTATTTTTCCTACGAATATCCTACTATATAATATATTTCTGGTAGGGAAACAGGCCTTTCAGAAAACAAGTCCTACGCTGAACAGACTTTATAATAAAGTCATAAAGACTTACAATGGAATAAATAACCTATGGAGAAGAGGAAGCTTAAAGTAGGCTTCTAAGAAAAACATAGTCATATAGACTAACTAAACCAGTCTGAAAGAATTGGAAATGTAATTGTCATTCCGACAAATTAAATTAAATCCGAAGGACATAGAAAAGTAAACATAGTCTTAAGGACTATCTCAACAAGTCTGACGAACTTGAAAATTTGCAGAATACTTGGATCAATAAAGAACATTCCCTCGGCGTCGAGGTGGTAACACTCACGTCCCAACCATCGCGATCAACAGTATCTTCTCGAGGAGCTGGAGGAGAGGTTCCTCCTTCGAGGATATCCAAAGATAAACTACAATCCTGTGAACCTAGGAATCGCCCCTTATATACTCTTTTTCTGACTAGCAAATTGGGCATGTAAATAAGGAAAAGGGAAGGCAAGGAAAGGGGGGTTTGAATCAGTTGAGAAAGAAGGTGCCAAGGAAGTCCACTAGGGGAGTAGTGTTCGTAGCTCGCGGCATCGAACCAGCGATATTCTGGTCTTTCTTCAATGTTGAGTTCAAGAGGTTAGACGTCCGTTGAAACTGTCACGCCTTCTTCTACTCCATATCTGCAGAACAGTAGGTGAAAGCATGGTAATTAAATCCGGGAACATCCACGTAATGTGAGTAGAACACAGATAATATTATTGCGGAACATTTCAGTTTTAACTCTCTTCTCCGGATTCCTTTATATGAGTTTAGCATTTGGTGCAGATTATAGTTTGTAAATGTCATTTGATTTGAGTGACATGCTACAACATGCATTCTGTTTGGTCCCTAAGACCATCAGTTTAAATGGGAATGATTCCCACACCTTAGCCCGTAAGACCATTTTGTAGTCTGCGAGGCAATTAGTCGGGAAAAAGTTTGTTCAGATTGTTCGGGGCCTAATGGCAATACCTAGTTATGTTTGTTTAACTTGTGTTGTCTACCAGTTTCGGTGTTCAACTTGTGGGTCATTTATGCCCGTCTGGCGCGGCTCTTGTTATATACTATATTCAACTTGTGTTGTTCACAAGTTTCGGTGTTCAACTTGTGGGTAATTTCTGTCCTTCTGGCATGGCTCGCATTTCTCTCTCTTGGATGTATTTCTTCCTTGTGGGAGCCGGGTGTCTCCCTCCTTGTTGTTTACCACTCAGGTCATGCATTTAACGCTTCAGGCATATACCGATTGGTCGTGCGCCAGCTCATGACAAAGTAAGGCCGAGAACACTGACTTAGAACTTACCCTGTACTACTAATTTATGTATATTTTCGGCCGACCCATCTATATATGGAGCCGACAGCCAACAGATTGGGACTTGAATAACCTAATCTCTCCGTCTAATTAGTGGGCGCTTCACGCCAGACTAGCGCTTAGAGATTATCTGTCATTTAACAATATGTGTGGCTAATTAACATGGACAAGTTTAAGGACCGTTTCAGTATATATTGTTTTGTGTTATGAAGATGTTCTATGTACCTATGTCTGCCTTTTGTTGCATTAAACTGATTTGTTAAAATGCACTCATATTTTCCTTTCAAGTGTTTCCTATCATATTATTTACCTTGTTAGCATTAGCAATCGCTCTCTCTGGTGTTTTCTAGAGCAGCAGTTCAAATCCCCAAAATGTAAACTATTTTAGACCCTACCTGGAACTGATCGGTAGTTGGTATCACTGGAAACCTGTTAATGAAGACGGGAATTACACTCAGAAATTTCTAGTAATATCCTAAAGAAATTATATCAATTTAACCGGAAGCCTCTTAATGTAAATGTTTCCATTAGCTTAGTTGGTATAATCTGACTTTAACACAGTAATCGGCCATGACACGTCATGTTTAAAGCCTCATTTATCTTTATACACATCATGTTGGTCAACACGAATCTAAAAAGTTATGTTACAAAAAAAAAATCATAGATTGTTGGCGATGTTGACCAACATGTTATTATTGGCAGGGCCAGTCAGTGCTAATTATGTTGTGTTGGTTTAATTTTCTGTATGTAATAAATAGGAAACACAATATGTTTTCAGATTGGGGAGGTTCTGCTTACGTGCTTTGTAGTCGAGTCAGTCTTTAGTTTTAGCGACGCACGTGTTTTGCTTTTAGATTAATTTAACTTTTTGATTTACATTGTTTTGTGGTCATGGAGTGGAACAAAGCAAAAACAACTAAATAAGTTGAGTTGTATCAAAATTATTACGTTTTTTAGAACTTTACCTCGGTTGATCACAATAATTCAAATAATTGAAAAGATGAGAAGATAACTAAGGAGTTTGAACCCCTCATGGTTGTTTAAGTTTTTTTTTCAAAAAGGGTAAAATTTCTTCCAAAACAATAAATTAAGAAACGACAAGTAGTAATATGTCGTTCTATATGGCTGTAAATGTGTAGAACGAGTGATTAAATACTAGAGGAAGGCCTAACATATTGGCATAAATCAACGGCTTATTTTTCTTCACAAGTTGGCTTCTAACAGGTTGGGTCCAACATAATAAACAAAGATTGAGTAATTCTCTAAGTTATGTATCCTGATAAAATAACTTTTTTTTAGTTGATTAATTTTTCTCGCTTAAGAACTAAGATGAACACGGCAATACGAGGCTAACAAGTAAAAAAACTTTATATTAAATATTAAACTCTTGTAATACGTAAATGTGTTTATAGCTAAGAAATTATTTTTATGTACTATTTTTTACGGCGCATTTTACTACCTGTTCAGGTTATACGCATATATACTAGCTATGATAATGAGGTAGGGATGATAAAGGTTGAATTTAGAATAAGTGTACCCTAATTTGCGTGGAGGGAGATTGGAAAACAATTTTGTAAAATCACTCCGAGTTCAGTCTATTGCGAGAGTGACGGCTTAGGCCATTCGGCCACCGGACCAGGTTGTTTATGGATTTAAATAATCTATTAAGTTCTTTTTACACTTAAGAACCTGTGCCTATATTGATTTTCACGGTTATTTCATGTATAGGAGTTTTTGATAGTTCGAGATGGGTCCAGTCTCATTCAATGCGAACAATTTTAATGCTATTATCATATTATTTAGGGGATAACCGGCTCAATGATGAGTAGTCCGTACACCTGGCTACAAGCCTTGGGGTGCCGAGTTTGATGCCCGGTTGGTAATTTGGGTAATTTTCCTAAAAGGGGAATTACCCCAACGTTCACCAGCCATTTAAGAGTTAGTCTTAAGCTAGGATTAAAAGCGTCTACTGGTTCCACACCTTCATATTCACTATCATCATCACCTCATCTCAACGGGACATGGAATGAGCCTCCACAGAAAGTATGTACGATTAGTACAATCGGGCGTCCCCTGAGCAACGCTACATTAATACTGGCTAATCTTTACATAAACTGGGTTACGATTGATATAGTCCACACACGCAAAAATAAACATATATTGTAACACTAATCGTTTCTGACAGTGGGATCATTGTGATTCTCGCTGGACATTCTAACTTAGCTTTTTGTCTTATTTATCCTCCTCAATTTTTAGTAGGTATTAATTGGCAGTGACACTGCCTGTGAATTTAGAGGGGAAAGGAAAATAGACATGTCAAGAAGTGTGAGGGTTCATTTTATTTTAACACAGTATTCTAGAAATGGCTATTAACTGTGACCCCTATATATTCACAGTCAGCGATAGCCAGAGGATACTCAGTCCGGGTTGAGTGAGGGGATTGACACGTCTGGGACAGCGAGCCCGGGATTAAGAAACGTGATCAATGAATGGGCCAGCATGTCCAGTAAGTGGGCAGATGTCCAGTGAGTGGGCTAGCGTGTCCAGAGAAAGGGTCAATGTTCCCAGGAATCGATCAGTGAATCCAGCGTTCGTGTAACGCGTGTCAGTGCAGTGTGTGGTGGGCCGGGACCAGTAGTGACTTATGTGAACCACATGGGTGACATAGATATTGATTGTATTGTGAACTCAGATAATAATGAGCATTTTTGTATTTGTTTTAAATATTTGATTATATACTATGTGTTTTATAATTATAAATTTGTCTATTTAATTCCATTCCATTTTATGTGTTCTTATTCTTTTATTATCTTATAAACTTAATTATTACACTCATTATTTAATTCAGCGACTTGTTTAGTTGTAGTTAATTTAATTCTACCAGTATATGCGCGTTTTTTTATTTTTTAATAATACAAATTTTGATTAATTCGTGTGCGTTTTCAATCTTGTTTAGTCAGCCACGTATCCAAATATAGTTAAAAGAACTTGCTGTTCACAATATGACGTGTAATCGGCCTGCGACCTCCCAGATTACACGTGCCCTCGCTACAATATATATTTAAGGGCTGTTTAACATTGTTGATCTGTCAACTGGAAGCCTTTGAAAAATTTGTGTGCCTCTTTTAAAACAAGCTATGATGTATTAAAGGCCTAAAGTATAAGTTGAAATGGAGTCTGTAATGAACTCTAGACAACGTTCGTTCATCCAGATTCCTTTTAATCGCGTCAAAGCTAAAAACATTTAACTTCGCGATATGAACTACTCTGGTGGCTGCATGGTCTAAGAAGTCACTTGCAATAGATTAGATTGTCAATGACTAGTAGATTGGCGTTCGATCTTGTTTGGGTGTACTGGGAGAGTTTATTTATAAATAGTTTCACTCTCTTTCTCAAAGAAAATATAAGTACACTCCCTATAAATTAAACCTTCCCCATCCCTAAGCCATTGTATTAATTGGTGCATAGGCGTATGACCAAAATGGGTAGTAAGACACGGTGCAAAACAAAACATCAAAAAACAACAGGTAGAACGAGATTTAATTTAATGCCATCGTGTTTTTTACACGTTATATATTATGGTCACTCTTAAACTTACAATACACAATTTTTAATTGAATAATTAGCGTTTTTAAGCATAAAGTGTTTGCGGCAGCCCAAATTGAACCGCCCCACTGGGATTTCTCCCGGTGTCCTGGCGATTTAGTCCACCCCTGTTCGAATCCCCTAAGTTTGTGGAATTAAATGCGTCCGGACGGGTAGTAAGACTTGGCGAAAAAAGAGAAATGAAAAATGTTTGTACCCAGGGTACGCCTTACTAAACTTAGTTGACTGTCCAAGGCAGAAGGTTTGTCGCAAGGCCTAGATAGAGTAAATAGAAAAGTCTTGTAATTTTTGTGTACATTTACGGCTCAATACTCTTTTTTTATTAGATACCTCAACAACCTTTTTAATGATATCGGAAACTCTGTCTCAATAACAGAAATACATTCACTGACTAGCGTTAATTATAACAATATACACTGTGGCTTGATTATTGAAGATTTGTAAGCTTCAATATTATAGTACTCCTCGAAGTAAATGCTTTTATTTAAAACGAAAGATACAGCTAAATTAGGCTTCATAGAACTAAAATTGCTCTAAAAATATGGTCGCTTTCTAAAATTGTGACTTCTTTTTTATACAACCCGCCTCGGTGGCGTAGTTGGCTAACGCGCTAGTTGTGTTGAGCTCGACTGCTGAGGACGGGCAGATAGAGGTTCGAATCTCGGTCGGGTGAACTGGGGGTGGTTTTTCCTAAATGCTTTTCCACTCTCTCTCTCCACGCAAATGCGGGTTCACTTCCTCTAATTCAACCTTCCCAATTCCTAATCCATTAGCGTAATTAGTACTTAAAGCGTATAACCCGAACGGGTAGTAAGACGCGGTGCTAAAAAATATTATTTTCTTATACATTTTTAAATTTTGAAAATTTTGGACAAATTTTCAGTGTATTAATTTTCATTAAAAAAATGAATGTGTAGAACTTTGGAAAAAGTTGTCTTTTAGAATTTATTCACGTTTTAAAGATGTAGATATTCTTTTGAAACCCGAACAGCAAGGTCAGATTCTAACATCTATTTCACTTAATCTTTCACAAATCTCTTTCGGATGTTGTATATAAATAGATATATTTTTAGAATGAATTTTGTTAATGTTTTGCAGAATTGATAATTATTGATGTTTGACCTAAATTAGAATTAAAAACACAAATGGTATCATAAAAATGAATGTAGTAGAGTAATATATATATATTGAAACAATATACTAATTTACAACTAATATCAAAACGGTTAAAATCAAATTAAACATAAAGTCATCAATAGTAAAAAGAAGAAATAGTCAAAACTTGATTAAAATGTTAAGAAGCTTAAATATTTATTAAAAATATGTAACATTACTTTATAAAATGTTTATAAAAATTGAGAAATAAAAAAATAAATATTGTTAATTATTTTGTTCATTTTGTCTTTCAACATTTTAAAGTAATCATTAGAGTTATAAAACACAAAAAGTTTGTGTTTTATATCTCGGACACAAGCATATAAAAATACTTCCATAAATTAAATGTATACAAAGACACGGTGGACAAAATCTATCAAAATCTATTTCCAAAATTGTATACGTTCTTTAAGTAAATAATAATTTTTATTCCTAAAATAATACATGTGTTTAATAACATTTTAAACATAGTAACATTTTAAACTTAATAATATTTTAATCAAGTTTTGACTATTTCCGATCTTTAATATTAAAGAAAAAGTTTTGTTTATGATTTTAATTGTAGATTAATCCATTGTTTCACTTTATATTCATTTATATACTCCTCATTTAAGGACTAAATTTGGGTTTTTAATCCTTATTATTTTCAAACATCAAGAATATATAAATATTGACTGAAGTTAAATGTGAATTCCTTGGGAGCAACATGGTTCTGAAGGTGACGGTACTAGCTCTACTCCAACAGCTGAACGTCGCGAAGACGTGTATTAGCTGTTATAACACTTTCCCCCATGAAAGGATTACTTGGGACAATCAATCACTGTCTGTGCCACCTACACACATACAAACACATACACACACACGCTGGGCCGTTTTTATCCTCGACAAATTAGACAGGACTTTCGACACACTGTTTTCTGATCACTAAACACTATATACACATTGCCTCCACCCCCTTCCTCTAAATGTTGCTTTTACTCTCATTCTTTTACCCGATATTCCATATCAGTAAGTTTTTTTTATCCCCTTCTACGTTCCATGTTATCCGATGTTGTGAATGGATGTCGAGTTGTATGATGAATTACAAACATTACTGAAAGGTGAGTTAATTTTTTTATTCACTTTACGCAGTGTTGGAAATAAAACTATTTTGGCTTTAAAAAATATGATAGAACATGTTTTTAGGCTAAAGTTTTCCAAACTTTTGTGCCAAAGCTCAGCATAGAGTGGGTAAAACTTTTTTTAAATTAATTTTTAGGAAAAAGAGCAAATTCATTTTATTTGAACACAAATTTTGGCTTTAGATAAGAATATTGTCTCTAAACATATGTTGTAGTTATCATTAATATAAATTAAAAGTTAAGTTATTTTTCATACAAATAATTAAATATACCTAAATTGTCTAATATGATACTCTCGCAGTAGACTAAACTGCCGATGACGGGTAGATTGATATTTTAATTTCGTTCGGGTGTACTGAAGGTAGTTTTAAAAAGAAGATTCAATCTCTCCCCACGAAAATTTGGGTACACTTCCTATAAATATAACCTTCTTTTTTATTTTAGCACTGCGTCTTACTACCCGTTCGGGTTATACGCTTTAAGTACTAATTACTCTGATGGATTAGGAATTGGGAAGGTTGAAATAGAGGAAGTGAACCCGCATTTGCGTGGAGGGAGAGTGGAAAACTATAACTTTCTTAATCCCTAAAACCATTAGCGTAATTATTACATAAGCGTATAACCCGAATGTATAGTAAAATGTTGTGCCAAAAATATACATACATATAAACAATATATACAGGGTTGGGCAAAAGTCATAATAATATATAAGCGAGGCAGCATTAAGTGAGTAATTAAAGGATATATTTCAAAATGGCAACAATATATAGACAATGATATACAATTTTCATTTAATGAAAATCATATCTCATTTCTTGAATATTATGCCAAGTAGGTGTCCATCGTCACGAAGAACACACTCCTGCAAGCACCGGACGAAACCTTGCATCCCACGATCCAACATTCCTAAGAGAATGTTGCGCCCTGCGTTTCGTATGTGATCCTTCAGATCAGCCAGTGATTGAGGGCGGTCAGCGAAAACCTACCTATTGAGGTACCCTTACAAGAAGAAGAAGAAGAAGACCAGGGTGGTCAAATCCGACGACCACGTCAACCATTGAATGTCCCCAAATCGGGAAATCAGTCTACCGAGAAACGCACCTGGCAAGACGGCCATGGACTGGCGGGGCGTATAGGCTGCTGCCCCATCTTGTTGAAACCATAACTGTGACAAGTCTCGGGTGGCCATATCCGGGAGGAAAAACTTGTTCAACATCTGGACGTGGCAATCGCTGTTAACGGTAACAGCACGACCCCGGGCGTCCTAAAAGAAATTGGGGCCGGTGATTCCAAACGCTGCAACACCACACCACATTCTCACGCGTTCACTGGGGAGTAGTTTTCCATGCAACTGGAGTGGATTAACCAATCGCCAATATAGGAAATTTTGCTTGTTAACGCCCTCTGAGCGTACAAAATGGTTCTCATCAGACATAAAGAGGTTATTAAAGATCTGCGGGTCAGCTGCTAAACGTCCAAGAAATTATCAAGCGAAGGATCTACTGTGAGCTTTATCTGGTGGTGTCAAATGTTGCCCGTTCTGCATATTGCAGGGATGAAAATGAAGGTCATCGTGAATGATCCGGTTCAGGGAACGAGAAGTAATTTGTAGTACCAAGGCGTGCCTGATGGCCGATCACCGACTTCGGTTTAGTGCTTATTAGTCCTACTGCACCCAATCAGCGGTCCACCGACACCATGGGTGACCAGTTTCTTTTGCATTACGTCATGAGGTGGTGCTGCCAAACTGTTTCACCCATCTTACGATCGTCCGGTGTTCAGGGACTTCGTCACTACGCCCCAGCTCGAAATGGCTTGGAAAGATTCTTTTAACAGTGATGGGAGACTCATTATTAATAAAAAATAAGTATCCGCTGTGAGTGCATGGTGATCTACAAACTATGGCTCCATGATAACTAACGATACTCCTTCCCCACGCCTGAAAGAGTCAATATCTTAGGCATGTGCAACAGCAACACCCATAACTTAAGCATTTACATAGATAATATAAAATTAAATGGCATATCTTTGTCTATATACTGTTGCTATTTTGAAATATATTCTTCCGTTACTCGCTTCATGATGTCTCGTTTCAATCCTACTATGAATTTTACCCAACTCTGTATTATCAGTTTAAAATAATCTTCACTGGGGTGTCTACACCCTAATAAATTGGTTACAATGACGCACAGATTGTTCCAAAATTATCCTTCAGAGGACAAATTTACATCAACCACGATACTCCAGAATGCTACTTTGAATTGCACATATGCTGTCTCGAGATGAAACACTAATTCCAGAATAAGGAGGTTGAAGTTGCCTAAAGATTGATTCTGATGGATTATTTTATTTAAAATAAAGTTTAACAGATTATACAAAAACACATCATCATCTGAGGCTATAGGTCCTGACGGTTTGAACAAATGCCAGAGCAAAATAAGTTTAGCTTGACTGGCCTTAGTCTTTAACATATGAGCAATTGAATTCAATATCAATAAGTGAAATAATAGAAAATAAGAATGTCAAGTCATAAGCTAACACCTAACACAGAATACATCGTCGTTTATCTTTATCATTAAGGATGCATTAATCCATATAATTAGGGTAAATATGTGCTGGCAAGAAGTTTTGGCTTTATTGCATACTTTTACGTTCAAACAAGGCAAAATAACATACATATAGACCATGCTTAGTGACTTGATGGACTAATCACTTAATTGATAGAGAGCTATATTTTCCTCAAATTGTATTTTTGAGTCTTCAGCTATATAATAGATTGTGAAAGACTGACAGTTAAATGGGAGCATAGTCCCAACAAACATCCAACATGTTAAGCTCGTCAACACAATAGTGATCGTGCTAGCTGAAGGACAAAGTTAGAGTATACAATAAATAATTATTAATAAATACGGCTAGATTGATAGGTGAGATTAATCGCTGTCCCTACAAGCCACAGCAAACAGGCTAGATTGCCTTAAAGTTTAAACATTATACAAGTGAAGCTTTTACCCCCGATAAATTACAGACCTGAAAGTTTAAGGTATAAACATGTGCTTAGCACGTCCCCTAGCATACCTAAATAAGTTCAAAAGTGATTATATTTAATTCTAAGTTCCCAAAACACATTTCAATAACACATAAGAATTTACACTGACATTTAAATTACATTCACATATTGTATTTTACCGATCCCTATAAACATTTTAGATAAATTTATTTTACAATAATTATATCTCCATCTTACGAAGCAAGATCAACACAAGCTAATATCTAAAGGCATAAAGAACCTGTTACACATAATATTCATACATTTAGTTAATATTACTTACATCAACCTCCATCGATGTATTGGTTTTAAATGAAAATAATCAAAGATTTAGAAAATTCTTGTCTGATTCGGTGAAAGCATTGCTATGTTAATAGACGTATAGGAGCTTGACGTTTCTGGAGCAGGTCACGTAGATGATGAAAGCCCTCAAGGCAAGACGTTTGAATAGTGATAGATATATTTTGTTACTGGCAGTCGAGTTTATACCGAAATAATGGCAAATACAGGAGAGGAAATTAAGAAGGAGTTTTATAATTTATATATGAACGTTTCTGGTGCTATATTAGAGGAGTGGAGGAAGGTCACATGGCCTCTCAACCAACTGGCTTGTTAAGCATGGAGGAGAGTCTCATTGTGGGTGTGCGAATTCCTTTAGCACTAGCTGAAGATCAACATATTTGTAAAAAGCTATATTTTCCTTGGGTGTGTCCCAGAAGCTCATAGTCGCCGTGAATGTTATTTATTGATTTCTTGTTTTCTGGAATAAACTCAAGATTCCGCATATAAAAATAAAATATTTTTCATGTAAGCTGAGAACACGATGAACAGATAAATACTGTCAGTAGAGACTTAGTGAGAATATATAGGTATAGCGATACTGATAGGAAATTTTTGTAATGAAATATATTTCTTATGATGGACTAAACTATTTAGTCCGTTTCAAATCTAATTTAATAGACATTTTAAAATTTAAAATATGTCCTAAAGATAATTAAATACATCTTTGGGTCTAAAATAATACAACTAAATTAAGAGGTGCTTCAGTTAAGTTTAGAATACGATGATATCAAATTAATTTGAAATTAAAGTTATGATATTTAACGGTTTAAAACATGTATTTTCATAATCAAATATAGGTTTTTGTTGATTCTCTAGAGTGTTAACGAATCAAGTATGATTTTAAAATAAAATTGTTGAAAAATATACAAAATAATGTATTCAAAATTGATTTATTTGTAAAATGTGTTTGAAAAGATATATAAACTCCTAATATTTTGTCGGCTTGAGTTTAGAATCTTCCTTTATACATATTTTTCAAATAGGCCTATGGCTTCTTAATTCCCCGTGGGTTTTCTTAACGAATTGTAGTATATATTTTAAATTTCTAGCCCGTATAATTTTTTTAAAGTAAATAACAATCTTGGTTAATTAACTTCGAGAATATTATTAGTAATTACTCTTGAGTCTCCAGTAATTTGTCGAAGTGGAAAGCTTGAAGTTCTAACCAAGACTCAAACAAGAAAACTCTGGAGAGGTTGAGGATGGGCGCCTAAGCTCCTTTGCTCTCAACCATGAAATAAATCATCACTAACATTGATGGGCACGTTGAATAAAAGCTTAAGTCTCATCTAGTTTTGGTTCAACAAAAGCACGTCTGCACTTAGCACAAATAACATCACTGACCCGAATATTTAAATTAGTAGGCCTAGTGCAGACCAAATTATACAGAAAAAAGCACTCAGTGCACGGAATGAGGTCACTTGCAGATAGCAGTAAAAACGCACACACTCATAACAAGTACTAACTAACAAATGATTAAGTTTATAATAGTAATATTATTATTAATGATAACCAAAATAAGAAAAACATCTCCAAAATTAGGTTATATCTGTATCAAAAGTTGGAAATGGCCATGTAGAGAACACAATTTAACACTAATATACTAAACAGTATATTTTTAAAAATCTTCCTTTATTACGTTGGTTACTCTCAGTATTCTTGACCACGTTTGGTTGGCTGAAGCGTACCATGCTAGTGAAAATAAATATTCCTTTCAACACCTCGTGGTACGGGTGTATGTCATAGTGGGAGAACAGGCAGTAAGGGAGAATTGCTGTAGGGGTGAGTAGGGAGGTTGGTGCGGTGACCAAGAAATAATCTCTGCTACTGTCATCATGATTTATAGCGTCCTCCCTTCCTACTCACGTTTCATAAGTAGGTGCTATAGGGAATGTTTTCAAAACACAGTTCATCATACCAAATATATTACCTACGCCCTAAAAAAATACGGTAAAAATATATACTCGTAAAATACCTTTGTATGAATCTACACAAACATGTTGTTATCCCTGGTGAAAATCTGGTAGCTCACACTACATTATTTATGAAATAGGTCAACTTTAGTATAATAATTTTCCTATGAACCCTAGAACAAACATTGTATTCAATAGTTACCTTTTTAAAACTTATATCGAGTGCTATTTTTGAACGAGAAACCTCAGTCGCGGATATTATCACTAAATCGCTGTATGTGGAAGGATGACTAATTAACTCTGAGATTTTTGTTCTAAGTCCACTGGTGTCAGAATTTATTCGGTTTCACATGATGCGAAAGTAGTGGGATTTTAAATAAAACTATATTTATACTCCATGTTTTACTAGCCATTTGGGCAATTTGAATATTTATATAAATGTGGTCGGGATGGACAAGGTATTATTAAGAGGAAATTCACCCACGTTTGCCTTGAGGGGGAGTTAAGACCCATTTAAGTGAAACAGATCACATTACACCAAATTGAGATTAAAATTCTGACCTCCCTGTTACCAGGAAACAATACTGCATACCAATCACTGAGGACGAAATTGTTATTCATTCAAGAAGGAACCCCATTAGGAATTACCATCATGATACAGCTTGGATCAAACCGTTTCGGTGCGGCTCAGCTCTTAGTTAACTCCCTTGTAACGGCCGGAATGGCACCAGGGCCAGCCAAAACATTTGTAAAATCTCCTTTCAATTTCCATTTGCAATGGAAAGTTCTTCCTAAGAGGAGGTAATATTAATGGGTGTACTTTGTGGAGAGGAGAAATAGCATTAAAAAAAGTGTTGTAAGCACAGGGTGATATTTGTCGTCATGCGTTGTCCTTCCTCTTGTCCTGATAACAAGCATCATACATCATAGTACAACACTTGCTGAACTTATTAATGTTGATTAGAAGTGAAAAAGTATAAGAATGATTTACAAGTTTAACAACTCAGTTTATTATTATTATTATTATTATATCAATTCAAAAGGAAGAACATAGAATTATAGGTATAAATTATTCAAACCATCAATTGTTTAAACATGAGACTATAAACGGTTAGAATAATATAAATAGCTCGACAAAGGAGCATCAGGTGTGAAGCAGCCAGGTACACCCTACAACCCATACCTATAGGTCATAGGTGTAAATAAGAAGGCTTGTGACCCATTAAAGCAGGACAATTACTAAGTCGTTAAATAGGATGAAAGTCTGAAACTCTAAGACCATATAAATAAGTGGAAGTATTGAAATCTAGTTACAGAATAACCATAGTTAATTTTAATCCAGTCAGCTGACTGTGAGGCTTCCAACTAACACACATAATTTCAAATTTAAAGAATTAAGCCATATAAATTTAGAAATTTAGTCCCGGTTTAAGCAGCTACAAGGGCGGTAATTAACATGAGTTAGCTATCTTAGGTTAACTCCATAGAAAGTTAGACATTACAAAGTTATAAGCTCCTAGATGACAAACTATTATTTTACAACTAGTAAACGGCGAACTACCAGGAATCTAGACGCTACAGATACTATGGCCGGTCAATTTCTGATCAGTACTGCTTGAGCAATCAATAGTATATTTCTTCTGCTACCCTATAAAGGGGACAATAATACTAAACAAAATAGTGACAATTTTTGACTAACGCTAAAGCCGCCACAAGGGGGGCCGTACTCAACCGACAAAACCCCGGGGGCCACTACTATGGACAAGTAGTACTTCCACAGGTTGCGCACCGCATAGCAGTACACAGTTAGACAAATCATAGACAAGTGTCAGATACAGATACAGTTAGGTCGTGAAACAAAGCAATAGATAACCTGGTATCCTCCATTATTTAATTATATTCTTTGAACTAGCCGCAGCAAGGTCATATAGTCTAAGGGGCTTAATAATGACCCTAATATTTGTTAATAAGTCTAATATACATATACATATAGTGCATCAAGATATAAACTATGCCCTTAAGGGCATAGGGAAACAAGTCAGTATTACTGACATACACAATATTACGTCATGTGGACATAAAATAATAGAACTCAAAGCTCAATAAAGATTACAACATCCCTCACAACTTATAGTATCCACCGTAGCTTGCTCTGCGGCTAGGAGGTGACACAGACGCCTCAACCAACGTGGTCTTCAATATTTAGTTTTAGCAGATGATCGTAAATATCTTCCAGCAGTTCCTCCGACGAGTGGTTACAATATAATAGGTATACGTGAATCAAGGGCAGGCCTTTATATAACAGTGGGACTATTAAAATATTGTAGGGTTTTCTCCAAATACGAAGAGGGGTGGTAATCTTCACGAAACACGCCACCCAACAACTAACGGTCGACGACGGTTGTTGGGAACAGCCCGAATGACGCCTCTCTCATTTACTCGTCGTCTGGCCCAGGTGTTAGATGTTTGTGTGTTGGTCACTGGGGCATTTTTGTAGAGAATTGGGTGTCTCCCCCTTGTGATGTTGCAGTGAGTCTATATCTGCCACACATTATTATAACTTATTAGATCTGATAGTAATAGTTTTAAACCTAATATAGGGCTTCATTATATGTAAGTGTTAGAAAGTATCTAGCACGTTACAACTGAGGAATAGGTACTCTCTCACATATTCTCTGTACTCACTATCGCAAACAATTACACACATTATTTTAAGTCACAGAGAATAATAACTTCACCTCCTCGTGGTCACAGACGTAGGCCTAATGGTTGTTCGACGTAAACGGATTTATCTCTCGGCTGTTTCGTTCACTCACCAGTCAATGCCGAACTAAGTCAAGTACTCATAATGGGTTGCATTCCATTGTAATCTATACAATGCTTTATGACCGATACCACACCGTGCTGTGTCGGGATGGCCGTTACTAGTGGCATCTCTCTTTAAGTTGTTCACGAGCGCTATCAGCCCGATTCGGGTCAAGCGTTTGTAGGAATACATAATTTAAATGATTATTCGCACTATCATAACATGAATATAATATTTACATATTAACTAGGGCAAAAACATTCACACACTTACAAATTTAATCATAACGTCAGGTATAAGGCTACACAAATATTGAATTATTGTATGCCCAAACAGGAATCAAATCAAGGTTCTTCAAAATATCTAATAATTTTTTACGGAAAAACACAGTATTTTAAAATTATGAAATTGTTTTCATTTTTTAAAAGTACACATAATTTTCTTTAATATTGTTGATATAATGTACAATATCATGAAAAATGTCCTTGAAAATAAGTCAAGCCCTAAACCATTGTTTTTAAAAAACTCTTCACTGGAAACCTTTTGACAAAGTTATAATTTTCAATTAGTTATACAAAAACAAAGTAAATAAATGGTAATTCACAATCGCATACATTTTCTCATACCGTATATTATAGCTTCGAAGCTAATAATTAAAAGAAGTATTGACTTAACTCTCCTCAAGTGAGTTTTCCTCATAAAAACAAACACATCATCTTGTTTATCAAAATAATCAATTTTTATTTGTAAATTTTAAACCAAAATGTTCAATTGTATTAAAAACAAATTCAAATTAAAACAAAAATTTGTAAACTGGCCTAAAATAATTACAATTAAATGATTTTATTTAGAAAAACAAATGTATATAAATTTTTATAATAAACTCAACTTAACATATACACATTATGAACCAAATCAATAAAGCCACTTTTTATAAGACATGTATTTAAATTTTTAAAAATGTTATCAGTAAAATACCAATAAGCAATTCCTCCACCCCATCAAAACAATTAGAATACACCTTAATTTGTCATGTTCATAATTACTTAACACTCCATAGATAAAAAAAATTAAAAAAACGTTATAGCAATTTACAAAATAGTTTGAATTTTCAAAAATCACTCATCCTTTATCAAATTTTCGCTCAAAACCAAGTATGCAGGGCTATTTTACTTGTCAAACCCTCCAAAGATACCCAATTGGAACCAAATCGTTAGTCATTAAAAAAATTGAATTAAATAAAATTTATCAGCAGTAAACTACCCTTAATTGAAGGGCTAGGGTGAAAAAACAGTTTTGTGATAAAGCCCTAATAAATATAAATATCAGTTTGTAAAAAATGCAACAAATAATTTTAGATTCGTGGCCAGAGACGGACTGATAAATAGACAGATATAAATGTAAAATCCATTTTTTTGAATTCGTGTTTACATAAATTATAAATATTCGTCATAATATCAGAATCGATACAGTATTTTCTCTTGACCTAAGAAGGTAAAAAATAGTTTTGATTTAAAAAAATATAATTTTACACTATTAACAGTGATATAATCAAAAATCGCCCAATACTTTTAAAATATAGAAAAAGTAATGCTTTATTTTGAAAGATCTAACGTAAAAAGATGTGCATAATTTATCATTTTTCTCTTTTTATGTAAAACAAAAATCCTGAGAATTCGTGGGAAGAAAATGGAAAAGTTAAGGAAAAGTTATCCGACTCTAACAAGACTACCGAAGAGATAATTAAGACGGAGTTATCTCATGGAAACTCTAGGGGAGATTACAAAAGAAGTCTTCTAGAAGTTAACTAACGTAGCGAAGGTTATATTCACGAACAAAACGAAACAGGGCATAAAAACATCCGTTAATGTAAACACACGAAGTGGAAATTACCAACTGTTGAAATAAAATATGGCAAGACATGCTGAGTTGGGTTTAATTTAGACGGGCTAAATAATATACATCCAAAAGAGCAGAACAGTTGTAAGATCTGCACTTCTGGATGTATATTAAAATTTGGTGTACCAAAAATGAGTATAAACTCTCCGATGGCTTCGGATAAACGTTATATTGTAAAAAAACTAGCTTTTGACAATCTAAATTATCTTAGATATCTTATGAAAAATGAAACTTAGACACAGAAATTGAAACCACAATCTGTGTCTTAGCGCACAAATGCGAGCCTGAGTACTGGGTTTGACTCCTATATATAGGCTGTCATTTCCCATTATTAAAAAAATAATTGTGAGCTTTTCATAGTCTTACAGATTATTGGTTTGCTATGAAAACATTATTAAGATGGTGACTATTAAAGAATACACGAACATACACCTCAAATATTTTTTACAAATATAAGTTAAAGATGCCCAAAATTTCTATTTATAGTTAAATGTAAAACTCACTCAGTCAATATTGTAAATAGTTTATTTAAATCGATATACTTTTCCAGGAAATCATCAAATCATTTACATGAGACTCACACCAGAGATTACGTGGTCTACTGTATCAAGTTTGCAGTAGACTTGAATACCTGTGATGGATAGGTTAATGTACGTACAAATCCATCCCGGGTGAATTAGTGGTAAATTTTACATGCTATTCATCACTATGTGTTTCCTATTTCCTCTTATTGATAGTAAGTTTGCAGTTCCTCTAAGCTACCCTTAACACCCCTACACCTTAGAATAAGTAATTTATAACAGTAATATTGAGGATACTAGTTAAAATAAATTGAGAGAGGCTAACATCTGTTAGTAGTTGCGTCATTTTGAAATGTTATTTATTATTATCATAACCCTGCTAGCTTGGCGTAATGAAGTGATGAAATTGAAACATTAAAGGGAAATGCTGACTACTCATAATCATGTTTTGTTCTAGTTGACCAGGAAAGGGGTCAGAGCGGGCTAGCCTAGGGTCCCGAGATCAAGTTTTGTAGGGGGCCACGAGCCATGTCAGTCAATTCCATCGGTATAAGTTTTCACGAGTAAGCCAGTTCTTCAACGAGTGCGAGCGTCTAATCTATATATTTCTGTTATATTTTGTTTAAACATCATACTTTATATTATCTTTTAGTAACTTCTATTAAACCAAAATTCGTAACCCTACGTATTATTTTGAATTCACACAACTACCTTGCCTAAACCTGACCCCTCCCACAATCTATCATGACAGTTCCAATCCACAAGCGGGGAGGTCGCAACATTATTATACATTTAATTGATATAATTTTACACTTAGTTAATTTTAGATGGTAAATAATGGAAGTCTTTCTCCTGACTCAATGCCAACCACAAGTATTAAGGATAAGTTTACTATTAGTTGTTCCTCATTATATCTCCAATCAAATGTTTTTCCATACAATGGAAACTACGTAAACTCACCCATTCTTATTGGGTTTCTTTATTCTAGTCGATTCAGTATTCCGCTATCTAAAATTTGACCTTATTAAGGGATTTTAGATATAAAAAAAATACTATAGAATTTTATACCCTTCTCTAGTAATATGTAAGTATTCCAAGTTGTTTATATTATAAAAATATAAATATTTATTATTATTAATATTATTATTAGGTTTTCTGTCTTACGATAGGTCAATTTCTACTGTCAATGAACTTAGACTGCCAATGAGCCCTGTTCTATGTCTCCTCCTCTATCTCCAAGAAACATATTAACGTAATTTTAAAAAATACGTTTAGTTAAGAACATTGGATGTTTGAGTAAGACATCTATATACGAAAAAAATATCTTGATAAAAGTTTATAAATATATAACATTTCAAGTATAATTATTATAAAGGTGTTTTGGTTTATTATTATTTTTACGATTGTTTGTGTTTTAAAGGCAACATACCGAAAACTTTTCAAGTTAAATGTATGTAAGTACTAGTTTTTATCAAAACATAAGAAACTATCTTAAGTAATATTTAAAAGTATATACATTTACAAAAAATGACAAACAATTGTTTTGTAGCAATACACACAAACACACACACACACACACACACACACACACATACACACACACACACACACGTATTTTTGTCATGCAAAATGTTAAAAAATACTTTACTAAAGGATCTTTAAAAATATAAAAACATTTAATTTCCTTTAGCAATTATATCATTTAACATAATTATTAGTTTTATTTTATAGTTATTGATACTATGGAATAAATATGACATTTGAAGGTCACATTACTTGACCTATGTTTAAATGAGCTCATTTTAAGTAAATTTTGCTAGTGTCACATATGGATTTTCCTACCTTAATTATCAAAATAAACTATGTGATCATGATATATACTCTCTCTCTCTCTCTCTCTCTCTCTATATATATATATATATATATGAATAAATTAGGTTTTAATCAATTCAAACTAAAATTCCTTATGTTGTTTAACAAAAAATATTCAAATACGCCGTAACATATTTTACTTTGTTTATATTTAGTGGAATTTAGCTTAAACTCTTATTAGCCCTTACCATTTTTATTTACACATAAATTTGAATATGTAATAACAAAAAATGAAAACACTTGTGATATTTCAAGAGAAACAGTACAAGAGGCACCTTTTTTGAAGCGGGTGAAAAGGAAACAATTTAATTAAAAACCGTATTTTTTAGCTCGTTAAACCGGAGATACTTATACCAAATAGAGTAATACCATTGAAACACATTTTATGACATGAAAGACCCAATTAGCCAAGGCTCGTGCAATCTTAGAAACTGTCTTACGTTTAATCACTTAACAAATGATCCAAGAGACATTCTTGTAAATTGAAGATCTTTTTTGGACAGATTATCTCACATTCTCATAAATGTAGATTCTGGTGATATATAACCTAATCTAAATTAAATATAATATTTAATTTGATTAAAATTAAACCCATGTTTTCAAGGCATCGCACTATTTATCGATGCACAGCATCTTATTAACCTCCAATACTGTCAGAAAATGTACACTAGGCTGGTAGGTATTATTAAGATATAATTTAGATAAAATGTACCCATATTTGTGAGGAGGGAGTGGAAAATTGTTTGTATGAAAACTTGATTAGCCTACACCTGGCTTTGACTCCTATTTATACCTACCCATTAACATAAAATCAGAGCAGAGAAGGCTGACATCTGAGTCCACATGCCCACCAGCGTGAGTTAAATTAAAAATTACGATATTTTAAGTTTATATTTTACAAATCCTATGTTTATAATGTATGGATTATTGTGATCAATATATTATGCACCATATAAGGTTATTTGCTTAATTCAACTGTTCAAGGTAAAGCGTGTATTGTGTTCGCGTCAAAAAAAATTCATAAAAACAGTTTGTGATACCTTTATTTATATGTTGTTGTTTTTTGTAGAAAAGTTTAGCAATGGTTTAAATTTCACATACTTATTCCATTAATTTAAATATGCAGGTAGCCCCGGATAAGTAGCTTAGCGTGATAATAAAACAACAGCTAAGGGTCACTGGCACTTGGACAACCCTAAATTTGAAAATTTTAACCGTTGATGATTACATACCACAATCTCTCAAGGATGGCTCCGAAACTTTAAGAGAATCTTTCCCACAGCTTTGTAGAGTAGAATTTGGTAGGAATAAACCTTTATAAAACTATTTTTTTTATGGCCAACATTGATAGAAAATTACTAAATTTTTAGTGTTTATTTATAGGTATTAATAATATCTATCAACATTGTCAGAATAAGTTCAAATGACTTTATGTTTTAATAAGAGAAAGTTTATATTAACTTTTATAACTGTCAGATAAGTTTCTTCCTTTAAAATCGGACTGCAAATGTTATGCTTCTTAAAACTCTGACTCTTTGTTTCTATCTAATATTCATGTATACCATTAGCTTTGTGCTACGATCGTTTCACAATATGTCATTAAAATATTACTTCCCGAACGTAGATATTGATTTTTTTTTTTTGGCCTCCAGTTGATATATCCAAAATTTTAGTTGTCTGCTAATTTTCCCTTTTCTTTCTGGGTTTGAATTTTATATATTTTTTTATAGTGTTGGTCATCCAATTTTTAGAACTATCTATGACACTTAATTTTATAATTTTGTCTTTTTTTTAAAATTTATGTAACCCGAAGCTGTTATATTTCTTAATCCATTTAATGATCTATCAATTTGAATACCTCTGTTTTCCTAAAAATATTTATTCTTGAATTAGATTTTTATCTGAGAAAATTAACGTACACTTTCTGAACTGACTGATTATATCAGCATATGACTTATACAGTGATTTAATCTAGAACCAACACAATCACCATTACCCAGCCGTTAATTAAACACTTTGGAAGGGTAAACCTGTATTTCCCAATTGTACATTTTTCAGCCATGCCGGGAATTGAACCCGGGGTGCTTACTTCAGTAGGGAGGCACAAAACCATTGAAAATAAGGTGTTGGGTCTGATGTAGTTAATCTTCAAGGCTGACAAAGTTGACCATGAAAGATAGTGTAATTGATGCTGAGTAGAGAAACCAGAGTCTAATCCTTAACAGGTGCACCATTTACTACTTTCCCATGCTAGAATTCCATCGGGAATTTCCCATGGGGAAGGAAGATTAGAGTTTGGGGATTGTCTAGCTTTTCTGAGGCTTAGTTTATGAAATTACAGATCTCAACATTGACTGTATTGATTACCATACAATTTTACAAGTCTGTAGAACTACATGCTGAGATGGTTCTTAGCCAGGTCCTATTCTTTAACGACCATAAATGATTATACAAACAAGAAAATAACACCCAAACAAATTACTATTTATAAATGATAGAAAATCATAGAAAAAAGATCCCGATTTTTATCATAAAGTTTAATATATATTGGATCAAAATATTTTAAATAAGCTACCCCTAACGAAGTTTCCCTTAGAAAAACACACACTTTATCTTGCTAAGCACAACAAACACTATTCATATACACATTTAAAATTAAATTGTTCAAATAGTTTTAACATATTTAAAAAAAACCAATAGAATCTATCTGTAAACTAAACCTAAATTAATTTTAGTTTGAAAACATAGAAACATGTTCTAATTTATCATGATTCTTAACTAACAGGTATACATTTATAACTAAATCCTCATGGTCATTTTCGAAAAAATTCAAATCTTCTAAAATTGGTGATACGTAAACTAGTTTTACATTAATTTATTTTAGGAAAATAAATAGATATTTTAATTTATTATGAAATATAAATCCAAATACCAATTTTTAGAAAACTCTTAGCTATTAAAAAAATTAATTCTCTCATAAATTGTTTAAAAGGGAATTTTTTTAAGAAAAATAAATATATAAAAATATATATTGTACAGATATCTTGTAATATACACATTTTAAACCAAATAGTTGGAGCCATTTGAAATATATTTAAATCAAAAACAGATTTTTTCTAGAAAAATATCTGTACAGTTTTAGTTATAAAATATACATTTTAAACTAAGTCGTTAAAGATATTTTCGAAAAACTTGACCTTTAAAGTATCACTTATCATTAAAATTGCTAAGGTCAAAATAAAAAAAAGTCCTAAGGCATAGCAATATAGTATCTAAATATTAATTTTGAACCAAATCCATCGAACTGTTTCAGATTTGTTGTTAGGGACAAATGGACAGACATAATTAAAAATCCAAATTTTTGAGTCCAGTTACCAATTTAGTAGATGTAATAAAGTAGAATTGCATGTTAAAATGTATGATTAGGGTTTACTTCTGGTAAAAACATACTATCAGAATATGAACATTAAACAATAAATCAATAATTCATTCATCATTAACTTGACTCTATATAAGTAGATTAAATTTGAGGTTATCTCTAGTAAAAGAGTTATAATGAAGTAATTAAATGTTTTTATACAAAGACTTTTTAGATAAACAAAATAGAGTGGAACAATCTTTAAATTTTAAATATGTTTTGAAGTAAAAAATTATAAAATTTGATTTCAAGTCTAACATATGCCAAACGAATTTTAATGAAGTAGAGAATGTGGTGTAATATTCTAAGCCTTATCTGTTAGATGAATAATCTTTGTCAAAAATAAAATATTTTTTAAATAAAAACCATTACAAATCTTTTGATCCGACAAAAAGTATGAAATAAGCAAAAGCCTAATCTTGTAGGAATGATATATATATACACATAAACACATACACAGTAAAACTATATACAAACACTTGGTTATTTCTTTCTATATTTGTATAAACTTTGTAGAATATATATATATATATATTTGGTATGCCAGTGCCATATTCAGAAACAAAAAAGAAAGATTATTTGAGTAACCCATTTCCAAAGCCTGCTATTTCACTCCATAAAACCTTGACAAAAGTTTGAATGAGCTGATTTTGAAACTTTTCTAAACATACTGTAACGAGATTAGTGTTTAACAGCGATACTGGCGTGCTCTCATTGTTTAACCTGGCTGCGCTCCCTATTCTGTCTCCCTCCTTGTCTGGCAGGTAGGCAGCGGCCTTTTCATTTGATTATGAGATTAGAGGGGACAGGGAGGAGGACGTAGACACTTCTAGAGGGGTCTGTGCCCTTTTATGTCTAGAAGTGGAGGATTCCAGACCCTTAGCTGGCACCACCCCTATATATACACGCTCAGCGATAGCCAGACGTGCTCAGTTCTTGGTTCTCAACCAGTGAGTCCGGGAGTGGACAAGCGAGTCCAGTGTTCGTGCCGGTGTTGTGTGTATGGCTCTGGGACATGTGGTGGGGTGCCGTGAATGTCTTTAACATTGAAAGTTAATTGTACCGTGAATGAACGTTTTAAGAAACTGATATTTAGATATTTAACTAGTTAGTCAGTATTATTGTTAACAAGCTGTTTACTTGATTTTATGTAATTCTATTTTATGTATTTTAATTTGTATATTGATTTACAAACAATTGCCTATATTGCTTGAGGCAGTGAGATGTTTAGTTATAATTAATTCAGTGTAATTTTATTTTATGTGTCTTCATTTGTTTATTATTGTAAATACAATTACTAGTATTACTTAGTTCAGTGAACTGCTTGGTTATAGTTTATGCAGCATTATTCTATTTATTATGTCCTTATTGATTTATTAATTTACATAGTTACTTTGAATACCTAATTTGTTGAATTGTTTAGCTGTATATTTAATTCTGTGAATGATTTTGAGTGGTATTTTTAATAATCAAAACCTTGGGT
Organism: Timema poppense; assembly: GCA_902141375.1. Classification (NCBI taxonomy): domain Eukaryota; kingdom Metazoa; phylum Arthropoda; class Insecta; order Phasmatodea; family Timematidae; genus Timema; species Timema poppense. Next base: position 96,761 of record CABFOV010001522.1, read on the forward strand.
GATTTGCGAGTATTTAAATTCATATTTAACATGCAACACACCCCAATATCATCAAAATAATTCGTGGTTCGCACGGTGACGTGTAACCAGCACCCGTGACCCTCCCAGGTCACGCGTGCCCAACGTTACAATATTAATATTTTTGAGTATTCATAGGGAACTTTCACTAAATATATTTTTAATTTCAAATTTAAAAACAAAATAGTAGATTTTGGAAATTAAATATGAAAATAGCAGATATTGGAAAATAAATAGCCAAATAGCAGGTTTTGGAAGTGATGTTTTTTTAATATTTATATAGGAGTGTTTGGAAACAAAATAACATGAAAATGCATTTTTTATTTACTCTTTAATGAAATATTTTCATTATTACTCTTGAAGTGCAAGATTTTCATTAAGAAAGTAATCTATCATCGATGAATGAAAAGATTTAGCCTGAGAGAAAATAAGTACTTTAAAAAAATTCATAATGGGTTCAAAAATGGGGTTGAAAGTAACTAGAAAAACTTTCAACATTAGTAAATAAAGAAAGTAATACATGAGTAATAATAAATTAAAATAATATTAACTCATATATTTGTTTAAAGAATTTTTCAAACTTAAATAATGTCTTCATTGACTACTTCAGTGTTGTCATCGTATGTTGAAACATTCTTAGCACTCTGTTCATGAGACAGCACCTTTTTGTAAAATTCCATACTTTTCCAGTCATGTCCCATATAAGTAAGGAGGCTTTGTACGCCTGTGATCTTGGCTTGACTTGCGTGGTTTACTGGTTAGAGGGTCTTAAGGAGTAACATTCTTTTATGAAAAGCATGGGATGTTTGTAGATGTCGTGTGACGTGAAAACCGGTGCGTAAGTGGCATATAAATTGACTTTGTTTGAGGTTGGAGTAAGTATTTGCAGTACTTTTGCTTCTGTAATGTTGAGCCCCCTGTCATTTATTAGAAATTTATCACAAGCCTGTTTCCAGTCAGAAAAAACGATGTCAGAAGAAGTAAAGAGAGTACCAACTTCAGACAAAATTGTAACATAGTTTTCTGAGAAAAGAATCAAGACTATTCCTCTAAGTTTTATCTCCAACAGTCCAAAAGCTCTTACAGAGGGCATATATGAATGTCCTCGCACTGGAAAAAACCAGTAAAACATCAAATTTCTAGTTTGGCAGTACCTAATCAGAGCTGTAAAAACTGTGTAGTTCTTGTTTTGGCCTACACATTAATCACAGAAAAAGCGTAATTTTGTGATGCCATTTAAAATGTTCATCCCTAAGCACTTTATTCAGAAAGTGATTAAGACAATAGATTATTTTATTACTTCCTCTTCCATACTCACTTTCAAACCATCGCTAAAAGAAAAAACACTGTGTCATTGCGCAGTGATTTTTCTTTTGTGTGTAATACAACACCAAAGTTGTAGTTCCATAATTGTCGTAAATAATATTCTTCTCCAATCGGTGTCTTTGGCAACGGCTGATTTTGCATCAAATCAAAGTTGATCGTTAGAGTTCCTTCAGGCAGTGAGTTAAGCTCTGTGAAAAACCGTTTCGCACACATGTTGTGAAGAGCTTAGGAAACTATCAGAATTTTTATCTTTACGGGGTCTGATTCTGTTACACGTAAGTTTTTCAGACGAATGCATTCACTGCACTTATCTGTTTTGAGCGATCCAAAACCCAGACTGAAATGGGTACGAAACACTGTCCAGTATCTGGAATACAGGCCATTCTTTTTCATATCTCTTAGTTTTATCCAAAAAATTTGTGAATTTTACTTACTGTAAGGTTGGCAGGAATATATTTTATTTCAGGTGTGTGTAACCTTCCGTAATGGCTTTCATGGCACCTAAATATTTTATTTGATCCAATATCTCTTTATTCAGTTCCCGGTCGTACTCGGACTCTCTGGAACGTCCTCTATTTTCAGTTCTTTCTTCATAGTTTCTCATAATGAGTATATCCTCAAGTTCAACCTTGGACCTCCCAACACTAAAAATGTTTAGAAAATAACTTTTAGATATCCCAAGAGGACCTTCTGAGGTTTTAACAAAGTAAGTAGTACTTAACGAACATTTCATTTTTGTATCAGTGGAAGAATGTTATTGAATAATTGACACCTTTATGTTGCGTAGAATAAACTGTCTTTCTTTAACAGCATTCTGCACTGTCCAATACTTTTTACGAAACACATTGATGTCAAGTTCTTAAATGTTCTTTGCAAAACAAAAATCCTTTTATGTGTGATTACATATTACTTTCCAACCTTTATTGAGTTAATTTCGATTTTTTATTCTCTGTTGGGTCTTTTGCCAATGTTCCTTGTTTATACCACGTTTCCGTCCATTACCAATCTCACAATGTTCAGCAAACACAATAAATTCTCCACTATCGAAGTTTTCTTCATACATTCTTAGTGTCCTAAACACTTTATAATCCAAACGAAAAACGCAAGTGTGTTGGATTATATAAAAAAATGGATTGAGTAAAAATTTTTGTAGGATAAATTTAAAGAAAAACAGAAACACATCACAAACGTTTTACCCACAAACATAACCTTTTATCTCCAACAACTTGTAGGTTTTGGTGGGAGATGATAAAAGAGGTTTGTCAAACTTAACAAACTAAACTTGTCTATATTTATGAAAAATCCTATATTTCAATGTGTTTATATTACATTACTTATGAAAGTGAACAGTATTAAATCAGATTAAGTATAAAATGGTATGACTAGAAAGTGTTATTGGTAACACCAATCATCTTGATTTTAAATAATAGCAAGATTTGTAAACAAAGGCCAATACAGCCATTATTATAGCGTAAAAATAGCAAATTTTGTAAAGGAAAATAAATAGTAGGTTTTGGAAACGAATTTCTAGATTTCTTGTCAATAAATAGTAGCTTTTGGAATCAAACTTAGTTTTCAAACATGAATTTACATAGGAAATAGTAGGTTTTGAAAGAAAATATATGCTTACTTCGATTCAGGGCCTAAGAAACTATAGAACATGATATATAACTCAAATTCTATTTTTTTTTTACAAATACCAGGTTTTGGAAATGGGCTAGTTATTTAAAGATTAAATTTATTGAGTTAGTAAAAAATATCAAAAATAAGAATATTAGTGAAATGTATTTAGGTGTTACAGGATTTAGGAAATGTTATCAGACTAGTGGTTATTTAGTGGAAGATGATAATGGTAATCTGATAACAAACACGACCAAAGTTTTAAGTCAATGGATTGACAACTCCAGGCATATATTGAATGTTCATGAAATATCCGAATTAGGTGAGGCTATCAAAATACTTATTGCTAAACCACTTGTCCTAGAGGCAAGTAATAATGAAAACAAAGAAGCTATTAAAGAGTTAAAGAATCATTAATCTGCAGGCTTAGACTCAATTCAACCAGAATTAATAAAGGAAGGTGGTGAAATTTCGGTATTAGAAATTCACAAACTGCTGTGTTCCATATGGAATAAGGGAGGTATTAGAAAAAGAATAGAAGGAATTCAATATAATGCTCATTTTATAAAAGAGGGTTAAAAAAGGATGTATAATATATAGAGGTATCTCACTACCAACAATGTGCTATAATTTTAATGATAGTAATGCCATATGCAGAGGAAGTAATTATTGGATATCATCAGTGTGGATTTCAACAAAATAGATCAACAATGGATCAGACTTTTATTATTTGGCACATATTAGAAAAAAAAGTGTAAATAAAACATTATGATTCATAAATTATGCATATATTTTAAAAATCACTATCTTTCAGTTGAAAGAAACAAATTATATGAAAACTTAATAAGTCTAGGATACCCCAAAACTAAAAGATTTGTTGAGTTAAATTGAAGTATATTTAACTGATACGTATGGAAAAGTAGGGGTTGGATGTCACTTATCAGATATTTTTGAAATTCATAGTGAATTGAAACAAGGAGATGTACTTTCTACATTAATCTAAAATCTAGACTTAATGTGGGCTAACAGGGCAATGCAAAAGTGTAGGGAAGGAATTACATCAAACGGTACAATACAGCTATTATGATACGCTGATAATTAAGCTTTGTTGGGAAATAGTATGGAAGGTGTAGCAAAATATGTAGAAATTTTATTAGAGATAAAGTAAGGAAATAGGTTAAGAAGATAACTCTTAAAATAACAAGTATATGATCACACAGATAACACATCTTGGGGACGATAATTTATAGATTACTGCGAAACACATTTCATTTAACAAGGTTAATGATTTAAAATATTTATGAACAATTTTTACTAGGAATAACAAAATAAGATTGGAAATTAGAAAATGAACACTGTCTGGAAATGTGTTTTAATCCTCGGGAAGTACATTGTTCACGGCTCACCGGCTGTCAAGGAATGTAAATAAACCCAGAATAAAGAAAAATATTGTTTTACCAGTTATTCTCTATGGGGGTGAAACAATGTCTCTTACCTTATATGACGAAAACCAATTTTGTATGTTCTAAAACAAGATGCTTAGGAATATTTTGTCCAAAAAGGAATGAGGCTACTGGGGCGTGAAGGAGGTTATATAAAGATGAGTTACATTCCATGTACTCATCCAAATACATCTTTAGGATAATAAAGTATTGTAGATCATGGTGAGCAGGACATGCAGTGCGAATGGAATAATTTAGAACACTGTTAACTGACTACCAATTCAAATGAGAAGATATCAGTGGGAAGGCATGGACGAGAATAGGAGGATAACATTAGAATGAACCTAAAAGAGATAGGGTGTAATAAGGTGGTGGACCGGATAGCGAGTGCTAGCTCAAGATAGGAATAGCTGGGTTAATTTTTTTAAGTGCGGCAACGAAATTTCGGGTTACTAGTGCCATGTGTTATGTAAGTAAACATAATAGATATTGTAATGAAATATTTGTATTAATAATATTATTTAATATTTTATTGTGTACACCTCATATTAATGTACATAATATTTACATTACATTACATACGCTTGTTAATATTGTCCAAAACAATTTTAATTATTTAAAGACCTTAACAGGAATACAAGATTACTCTCAAGCCATAAACTGTATTGTAGTTTTATGTAGTCTTCACATAACACCATCGAAATATTGTGACCAAATTAACAATCTTTTCGTTTGAATTATTACTTTTTAGTTTTATTGAGTTTTTTAAATGGGATTTGTTGTACAAACTACATCAGTTTTTTTAACGCAATATACAGAAATCGCACAACAATACGATGTTTATTTCGATGTGTAGTATCTAACTTAAGTAAATATCACAGCCCTCTTGAACAAGACGCTTCGCATTGAAGTTGGTAGCATGGAGTTTTCTTTGGAAACTATTTGAAATGAGATCAGTGAAACCATTAAACTTTCTTTAAAAAATCATTTAATATTTTTTTTAAATCATAGTATTTTAGAATTAAAACCCTATTTCTTTGATATCATATTCTTAAAATTGAAAGATGACACCTGGACACGGGAATCGAACCCGGGACCTTCAGCTTAGAACGCCAATGCTCTTACCACTGAGCTATCCAGGATTCGTCCCGTGCTCATGGTCATTCTTCACTCATAGTTTAAGGCAGAGTCTAAGATAGACGTGGAAGTCGTCAGCTTATAAACATGTGATTATCTAAGATCACAGCCATCAGACAACGCAGCCATCAGCGACTCGGTAGTTGGCAATTTTGCGGCCAATTGACAATTATATATATAATTGTACAGGATTGCATATATTAATGAAACAAATAGCCGAAACTATTGTTAATGCATTTTAGTGAGGATTACACCTTTTAGATATCATATTCTGAAAATTGAAAAATGACACCTGGACACGGGAATCGAACCCGGGACCTTCGGCTTAGTACGCCACTGCTCTTACCACTGAGCTATCCAGGATTCGTCCCGTGCCCATGGTCATTCTTCACTCATAGTTTAAGGCAGAGTCTGAGATAGACGTGGAAGTCGTCAGCTTATAAACATGTGATTATCTAAGATCACAGCCATCAGACAACGCAGCCATTAGCGATTCGGTAGTTGGCAATTTAGCAGCCATTCGACAATTATGTATATAATTGTACAGGATCTTGCATATATTAATGAAACAAATAAAACAAATATATATATATATACATATATATATATATATATATATATACATATATATATATATATATATATATTCCCGTGTCCAGGTGTCATTTTTCAATTATCAGAATATGATATCTAAGAGGGAGTATCCCCACTAAAATGCATTAACAATAGTTTCGGCTATTTGTTTCATTAACCTATTTCTTTGACTCACTCCAAATTCACTGTTGTGAAAGGAAAGTTTCAGTAAAAAACATATACCTACGTGGTTTCTGGTTGGATCGTAATTTTATGTATAAACCTCTGGTTAATTGGCCGTGAATCTTAAATTAAATATTTTCAATCGCTTATAAAAAAAATACTGGAACTAGCATAACGAAATAACAAATACTATATTAGGTCTTACAAGAAGACCTTAAACTTTTCTCAATATTTATTTTATATTTATTGGGAAACCATTTATGATCTCGTGATAAAAATCTTTTATCATACAATATATATAATTGAAGATCATACTTAATATTTATATTGCAGTAAAAGAAACATTAACTTATTTCTTATTTATGTTATGTTAACTATATTTACTGTGCGGTAAAAATAATTTAAAAAATCCCAAATAAATATATATTATGACTTGCTAATAGCGAGATTTAAGAAAGGGCTTTTCAGCAAAAGCATATATGATTTAAAATGATTCAAAACTCGCTTTTACACTTTTAAAATCCTGGCCGATGATAATTTCTGCTAAATGAAGGCCAGAGATATTACTAGGTGGTTTTTCTTAAATGGTTCTTCTACCCCTTTAGTTCTACATATGCATGTATCCCAATAGGTAGTACGGTGAGAATTAAATGGATTACTCGGTCGTTAACTTGTAGATATCTAGCCTTATTTCAAGGAATTTAAAACGCGGACTGTAAGAGGCAGCTGCCTATATTGGGGAGGGATCCTGTTTTGGGAGGTGCATTTTCAATAGGGTTGTGCTGCAACTTATAGATTTATTGAAGATATAGCTACTGGAGGAATCTTTCTTATAATGTAACTAACAGTTTCCAGTCTTCTTTTTCACATGGCTTTTAGTCTGATCAACATTATTTTTCATTGGTTTTCTTTACATATTTCCGAATTTAAAGGTAATAAAAGTTCTCAAATACATATGATTGTCATAAAAGTGTATATAATTGGCTATTACTTCTTTGTACTAGCTTTCGTTTAATTTTTAATAATGGTAGGGATTAAAGCTATCCCGAACCACCTAAGTCTCATATTATTGGGAGGCAATGGGTTGCCGAATATGGAGCTCCCAATATTAGAGACCCATTTTCATATCACATTTATAGTTTTTTTTCCCTTTTTTGGAAAAATTACATAAGGCTCTAAGTAAGAAATGTGATGCTGCAAATATAAAATTGGAATAGGGGCGATGAGAAAAAAGAATATGGGCAGTTTTAGGCAAGTACATACTACAATGCAGCTCAGACAACCCTTGACTGTTTTGTTAAGCATATAGACAAAGCAAAGAGTTAAAAAAATACAATTCTAGGCAATACACCAGACCTACCATTCGAATTAGAAAAATATTTAACTTAACACTGTCTTATGATGAAAAAAAATTATTTTTTTTCTTCAAAAGATGTTATAGGATTATTATTCCAGCTAGCAACAAGTAACAGAATTAAAACTATATTTTCAAGCACTAAACCAACAGCTATAATATAGATAGGAAAAATGATTTAATTTGACAACAAGACTGGTCAGTTTGTAACCCTCAAGGACTATCGAAAGCCAGAGCAGTTGATTTCTCTCAAGCAGCTCTTTAGTCATTTATTAACCTCTTTTAAACAGCCATGACTAAAATTCTGTATAATCCGACATGGTTTTACAATTGTGATAAGGGATGAGTGATTTAACACAGAGATACCAAAATCCTTGATACTAAAGGAAAGCGGCAGATTTAAAGCCTTCGGGAGTTGGAGAGAGTATAGCTCACTACAGCTTGTACCATGCTTGATCCCTGCTGGCCATTACATCTTTTATTTGGTAATATTTCCAAGAAAAAATATGAAAACTACACCACTTATCGGCTCTATTGGGATTTGTCAAATTTCTGGGTGGATTCAAAGAGACATTCACGTGATAGTTTCGTCCCTTCATATCCGGTACAAAGCCAACAGAAGAGAACCCTGTTATTTTGATAAGACATGAACACTACTCCCATTCCAGGAATCTATAAATCATCAAACTTGCGATGGAACACCAAGTTGAAATCCTCACGATTCCACCACACACAAACCATAAGATGCACCCGTTGAAGGCTTCATTTATGGGACCATTTAAAACGGCTTATTCCAAGGAAGTTTAAAATAAACTTTGCAGACTTTCTTAGACAAGACTACAAAGATGAGGTTTTTAGTAAAGCCTATCAGAGAGTAGCTACAACTGAGTACGCTGAAAGTGTATTCTGGAAAACGGATCTTTACCCATGCAACTGCATCATTTTAAGCTTGAGGATTTCCCCCTGCATGATCAGTAGTTAGTTTTAGATGAATCTTCATCTTAAAGTGAACTATCAAATCCCTCATCTGGTCATCAAACCCATTCTCTTCACAAGTTAATCGTCCTTTGCCCTCTCCTGAGCAGTCCTTATTTAAAAGCTCCATGACTGACATCAACAATAATTGTAATCAGCCATCGTGTTCCTGCACTAGTAGTAGTATAAGGTTGGCATCTAATTCCTGTTCCAAGTATCACAAAAATCTAAAACAAATAACACTATGTAAACAAGCAAAATCCTATAATCTCCTTACAAGTTGAGTATAAAAGAAACATTTAGAAAAAAAAGAAGATATGGAGAAAAAGACAGAGGAAGCTCTCAGGAAGAAAGAACACGCTCTCAAGAAATACGAAAATAGTGAAAAAAAGGGAATTTCTGAAGATGAAAGAGATAATAAAGGCCGACAAACTGAAATAAAAACCTAAAATTTAACAAAATCTGACCTATCGCAATAAAACTAAGCCTCCTTCAACCGAACAATACTCATCAGACGATTCCAACCTAGCAGATTCGCTCAGTGATAGCTCTGATGATGAACTCGTGATAATGGATGATGTGGGTGATTAAGGCATTGAATGTTTCTATTTCACTGGATTGTTTTCTCATGATAAAAGTGGTGAAGAATGGTTGGTGAGTTTGCAGCGCTGAAAGTGGGCACATACTTTGTGTGCTGGTGTTGGCGATAACCTTGTCTGTGAGAACTGTCAAGCCAAAGGCATATTAATACCTTTAATAGCATTACCACGTTTCAGTTTAGTGTTTTTAGTTTTTCATAGCAAATATAAATAGTCTATTAAAAATCTCATAATAAGCAGCCATTTTCTCCTAGCTCATGGTAGTTCATATTAAGAACAATTGATCAAATGCTTATTTCAGATAAAAACTGCAAGTATTTTGTAGTAAAATTATGAAAATAAATAGTAAAAATACCAGTAAAATCTTTATGGTTCTTCCTTAATTTTCTCTCAATTTTCTAAAACCTCCCCTTATCCAAAACAATCTTTTTACCGGTTGTTTTCTATGGGTGTGAAACGTGGTCTCTTACCTTAGATGACAAAACAAATTTTATGGTGTTTGAAAACAATGTGTTAAGGAAGATATTTGCTCCTAAAAGGGATAAGGCTACTAGGGAGTTTGGGAGGTTATATAATAATGAGTTACATACCATGTACTCATCACAAGACCATTTTAGGATAGTCAAGTTTCATAGAATACGGTGGTCAGGACATGTAGCGCGAATGAGAAAGTCTAAGACCGTGTTCAGAGTAATGGATGGCAAGCCCAATGGGAAGAGACAAAAAGACGAACGAAAGTCTATCAGCGACATGTATTTCACTAGGCGACACGGACTTCCACTAAACTATTTACGCTAAATCGAAAGGCAGTAACCTTTAAACACCCATACAGTTTACAGTTTGTATTATTTATACCTTTATCACTTTAGGAATTAGTTTAAACTATATTTAATACTCACTTGTCATCATACTATCCTAAAATATTAACAAGAAACACGCTGTTATTTAATATTGTACCCGTACTGCGTTCTTAAGGGACAGGGGAAGGACGTACAAAATAATAACATAAATAAACAAGATAATTGCAGAGTGGCAATTATGAACAACGCACTATATATAGTTATGAACAACGAACTATATATATTGCGTTGCTCATATTGGCCACTCTGCAATTATCTTGTTTATTTTGGTTATTATTTTGTACGTCCTCCCCCTGTCCTTTAAGAACGCATATATATGAATTTTATCCTGCCGGAACGCTTCACACACCTGAGATCTTTAAAAAAGAATAGGAGTTAACTTGCAAGAGGTAATTTTCATAATTGTGACAACCTCAGTAATTTTTGGATGGAATGACACAAAAATACATAAGAGGGGAACAATAAGAATATAATTTATTTAAAAGAATAATATACGAGTTTAACAATACACTATATATGTTTTATACTAAGGATTATTAACTTTAATAATGCAACAAGGTATGTAAATTCAAAAAAGTAAAAATTTAGTAAGGTTATAACCCTCAAGAGCAACACATGAAAATATTCAGCTAAAATTCACCATCCGGCAGAGCTTCATTTAATTTCTTTGATGTATGCATATCAAATTAAATAACAGCAATTCTAATATATACTCATAATAAACAGTTAAGATAGATCCCAAAGAAATGTAATAAAGCCAGATTCTATAACTAGCCCAGATAACCAATCTATGAATATATATTTATAACTAATCCATTTAACAAAAAAAACTTTGCAGAAGGATTACTAAACTATCAACTTTAATTATTATAAACAAAAATATATCAAATAAGTGTAAACTATTAAATAACAGTTAATTTGAACTATGTTCCCTAAGATATAGATTTTAAATACGCTGTAAATGCTGACATAGTCTGTTCTCAGCATTTAAGCCCATACGTCGTTACGTATTCAAGGATCCCTGCGAATATAGCCCTTAGCTAAAAAAAAATAATTATATGCCCATGGGCAACAAACATTACGAAATTATGATCATAAATATGTAAACGGTGGTCTCTAAAAGTTCAAAGTCCAAATATTTACCAAATATAGACACAATACTAATATAAAGTCTTTACAAATTAGTCTATAGAGCCATTATGAAGGAACGTACAGTAAACTAAAATTAAAGTATAATTTTCATTATAATCCATATTCAAAACCGGAAATATCTGAATGTTGACAGATTCGAAAGGTTCAATAAAGTAAATTGATTTTAAATTTGTGTAATCCATGATACAAAAAAATGTAATATAAAAAGAAAATATTCAAGCCGAAATAATACATTTAGAATAGACTTGCCGAAAAGAGAATTTTGATAAGCTTACATTATTTAAGACACGAATTGTCCTCGGAGAGTTCAAACAAGAGTAAGGGCCAGTTTCATAGTCAAATTTAGTACGCCTCAAGTGCGGCGCTACACTAAATACAAGACGACACCTACCTAAACCAGAATGGAATGGGCCAGTTCTCCATGCGAGAACGGCCCATTCCATTCTGGTTTAGGTAGGTGTCGTCATGTACTTAGTGTAGCGCCGCACTTGAGGAGTCTTAAATTTGACTATGAAACTGGCCCTAAGAAACAAAGGGAAAATCACCAGCTTATATTCAAACTGAAGCTCAGCTAGAAACATCATAGTATGGAATAAGAAAGGGAAGAGTGGGGGAAAGTAATACAACACGTGAGAAAGAGAGAGAATCCAAATGCAATGTTACCGGGCTGGCCACGAATATTCTGGATCATGGTACTATCCTCTACGAGCTTATATCGCGTGTCTGTGGCATAGCATAGAACTAATTCGTATGCCGGCCGTTCCTTTAGTCAGTTGGGCTTATCGGTGTGTTTTGGACGTACTTTTATTTTGCTGGTGTTTATGTTGATGTTTACGTAGTATGGAGCGGTATCTGGTCAAATGCTGGCAGAGGTGAGTACTAAATACCATAGTTAGAATGTTTTATATTTCATTACACTGTCATAGTTTATTGTAACTTCGATGATTTAATATTATCAATATATTATTAAATTATTGTTTCCCGAAACTTAATCGAAGCTACAGTATAAGATTTTTAATATGTCAATCATTTACACATCATCTACACATCATCTACACATCACTTCATTTTCACAGGAGTGTCAGACCGTAATATTGTACGACTATTATAGATTAAGACGGAAGAAAAACTATACAAACAAGCACATTCAGACCTGTCTAAAATAAAATGGTTTGCCTACTAATTAGTCCCAGTGTTCAGGTAGTAATATGGTGGACTAGGTTGGCTCATGTGTGTGTGTGTGTGTGTACTCATATTCATTTGAGTAGTTGTAGGTGTTAAATTCTTGTCTAATAATGTTCTTATGTAACAGCAACTTTAGTAATTTTGTCTTATTAGTGCTAGTAATTTTTACTTCAGAGGTTGTGCTATTTTCAACTAATATCAAAAGTTTAAAAAAAACGTATTTTGTGCACGATATGCATACAAGTCAATCGTGAACTTGCAAGCTTTGGTGATGGATTGTTCTTAGGAGGCTTTGACAAATAAAATTAATTTTCTTCTCGTTACCAGCATCATGGAGGCCGTGACACGCTCAGTTGTGCAAAAGATCAAACATTTTAATTTACTTTCAATTCTGCATTGAATCGAACAAGAATCTCAACAGAGAATTAAAGGAAATTAATAATCTGAAACCGGAGATTTTTACACCTAAAGACCATCTGGAGTAATACCAGAGACAGTCTAATTACTTAGACTCTCACTTTAATAGTATTATATAAATGTTATCATATGAAACTCCATTTCATTACATACCACGAAAAACATTGGACTCATATAGACACCATGCAGAGTAGAATTATTCCTTGAAGATGTGATAACAACAAGATTTACAAAGATCAGCGTTTATTATCGTCTTAAGCTTACTCAATTGGTGTTAAAGTCATAGATTTTTTTTTTCTATTTTGCAATTGTTTGTATAAATTATCCCATAATTAATGTGTTGAACTCACTCTATATCTAAAATAAACATATTTGAAATAAACTGAGACTAGAGGCTGGAACAATAGAACTGCATAATATGTAAGGATTTTTTATTGTAGACATCAAGGTGATTATTGTAATTTTATTTCACAATAGCACTCACATATACCTACTTATTACTTTTAAAATATAATGTATATAGTTTTATTCAATACTTATACTTATATTCGATACCGAAATGATAAGTAGATTATGTCTTGGAAAATATATTCTTCCTTACTTCTAAATCTCACTACAAACGAAAAACGTTATTTTGAAAGGTAAAGGAATTTTTTTTTTCCACGGCAGTTATTGGTCATGATTAATTCCAGTCAGTAACTCGGCATTTATTTCGTCCCCCATCCCCCTCATCTCCTCTCAACCCACAGTTTGAATGGCTTACTACACCCTCGGTTTATATCTCCACTCCTACTCCAATTGCAAACCAAATTAATCAGACATCGCCGCAACGACACTAGATCGATAAATATATAGATATTTTGTCCGTGGGAATGAGTGAGAAATTCAATCCCAAATAGTGGTGATATGTTTGTTTTAAATATTGATAGTTTCGGACACACACCATATGCATACTTTTGTTTGATGTTTTTTGTTGTTGTTATTGGTGGTGGTGATGGTGGTGTTTTAGAGGGGCAAAGTTCCAAATTGTTTTCCCAACCCTTACAAAAGCTCCCCCAACCTTTCCCAACACGCTAAATTCCCATCATCAAACCACAAGTTTTGTGATTGATTCAAACGTCAGTTTCAGGAGAAATGAACCGTAGAATTAATGAGATTCAAATTTGCATAATTTTAATGTGTGTGTTTGTGTTTGTTGGGAAGAAGAGGTAGTGGCGTTGGAAGGGATAACACATTTTGTGAACTGATTTGGCTCTTTTTTGTCTCATGCTTGGTCGTAATACGGTGTGTTGTATTTTAAATCGCTTTGGTGGAGATATTGGGACAATACAGTGTTAATGTGTTTATTTATTTAGCAATACATAAATTCAATAAGGTTTTCATGATCATGTATTTATTTGAATAGAGCGTTGATTTTTAATCTTTTACTTTATCTCTACTTCTTTTTATATGTGCTTTTTTAATAGTATGGTCAACATTAAATCTATTAATTACATATTATAAAGAGTAGGAATTTTATCACATTAGGGGGTAGATGAAATACGCACCCACTCTCATAAAGAGAAAAAGGTAAAACAAATTGATGCATCACTTTATGGTAAATCACTCATAGTATCTCTAGTTTAGATTTAATGCAATCCGGTCTTATAAGAGATTGACGCCTTAGACAACGAATCCACCGCTGCAGGTATTATAATTATTTATTCACTTTCAATTAATGTTTATCTAGCTATACGATTCAAAATCGGCAGAAGAGGGGTTTGCATGGTCTAAGAAAAAACTGAATTGCACTTGGTCACAATTGTGAGAAAAGTTAGGGTTCGAATCCTAGTCAAGTGCATTTTAAGGCAAAGGGAATTTCTATATGCAATTTTAAGTGTGGTTTTAGATCCGACTTCTGTTTCAGAAGCATTTATTTCTATATACCCTCATTACCCTTACTTCCTTAAAACTAGCTAGTATTTTTTTTGACACCATGCCTCAGCCTGTCACATATTGTCACCCCTCTTCTAATGTTACGTCACAATATCATGTAACCCTCTATTTAAATAGCATTTTTTTATTTGAGAGGTAATATAACCCTTTTATTGAATCGTGTGGGTACGTGTTCGCCAATCTTGAGAATTGAAGTCAATGAGTCGATCATTGTTTGTTTGTACGTCAAGTTTATTAACACAAAATGCTGCCCAAATAAACGGGCTAAAAACTTCATGTTCGGTATTAAAACTTGTCTGAGATCTAACAAATGAACCATAACGTAGTAATTTAGCATTAAATGACGTAAAAAGTAAAAACTAGGTTTTAGAATTTTATAAGCCCAACCATTTGTCTAAAAAAAATGAAAATTATCACATTTTCAAGAATAAATGGATTTCTTATCGTTTACGAAGAGAAACTAAGCTAGATAGAGAATAAATGAAGATGAACATTTTTATAGAACATAAAACATCATATAAAAACGTCCTCAATTACATGTATCTAAATTTAATGGCTTAGGCGCGAGAGCCAATCAAAGTTGCACTTTCAAAACCCCCACATTAAAGTGAGTTCACACTTGTGTTCAGCCCGTGAACATTGATAGCACTCTTGATTACAAAATAAATACACTAATTTTAGTGTGACGTCATGCATTTTAATTGCTTGCAGCCTTTTGTTCCAAATCAACAGTTACGCACGTGCACCAGGTCAAGTTTTTAAAAACGAGATTGTTTTGCCAATTAGCATAACATAGAATATCGACACAAACAGTAACTCAGGGGAAACACCCCTCTTCTGGTGGTACATAATAGTGTGCTTTAAACCTTTACACAAAAAAGGGGGCAGGGAAGGATACTAGCTCTTGTTAAAGGGCTACTTCGAAGTGCTGTACATAATCAGCTACAGAGTTACAGTAGCGTGTGAGGAGAATATCTTATAGCTTGAGTCCCTTTTCTGTACGGAGGAGTAAGCCCCAAACAATATAAAGAGTCTGAGTTATATAGCAACCGCGTAGCGCTGGGGGGCCTTGTGTTCGACACCAGTTATAACACCACAGATATATCGGGCATGGAACTGCTGAGCAGGTACATTGAGAGAACGAGGACCTTTCAATAAACTTTCTCAACCTTCTCTAAAACCTACATCACATTTATTCACTCGTATATTAATTAATATATTTCAATACACAATATCAAAACGAACCCCACAGTTATTTGCCACCGTTTACCCATCCCACTTAGCCATCCTGGCACGTAGCGGGGTAGTGACACCCATTCTCTTAATCCCCCTGACACCCCTCATCAAGCTTGGTCATGCTGAGAACTAACACCCCACCCTCTAAAATATGCATCTATAATCTATGGAGAGGAATCATTTGAAAGCATTATAATCCTGAATACAATTTTAATATAAGCATAAGAGTATAACCTGAAGGGATAGTAAGACACGGTGTTAAAAAAGAAATGAAAATCTACTTAATATAATTAATATTTATTTTAGATGCACTGTGTTAACATAGGTTATATCAGAACAAGACTTACATTATTATTAAGCTTAGCATAATAAATACTAAAACTTATGAAACAACTCTATCTCAAAATACTTAATATTACAAGTACTAACCCACCCACAAATACTAGTTCCATTTGTGACGCAATAAATATAAAAAGAGGGACATCATTGCAGTCGTGAAAGGTTTTGCCTTAGAAATTATGATTGATCTTATAATTTTATGAATATCCAAAATAAAAAAAGGTGGATATTACATTTCCATCTTCATAGCTGTCAGTCCGCGAGTCTCAAAGTTCTCCTAAACAGTTTAATATTGTTTTATTTACCGTACCCTCGACAGGCTAATGCGAATGATTTTAATTTAAGTTGACCTAAACCCTTCAAATTACTGTAATTAATAGATTGAATGTTCAAAGCATTATTCAAAAATGTATATTTAGTATTTTAGTAAATAAGGACCCACTTCATTGGCTGAATGGTTTAAGGCGTCACTCTCATGTTGGATTGGCCTGTTGATGACTGGTAGATAGGGGTTTGAGTTCTTGTTGGGTCTACTAAGAGTGGTTTTACCTAAATTCTTCCCCATTCTCCTTCCACGCAATGAGAGTAAATTACCTGTAATATTCCTTCCTTATTCATATACCATTTGATTAGTTATCATTATATGCGTATAGCCAGAACAAACGTGATGATATAGAAAAGAGTAAATTAGGAAGTAATGATGACAGTAAATTTGTAAGATGAACACGTTGTTAAGTCAGTATGTAAGTAATTTATTTTTGATAGGGATAGTTAAATGTTTCAATTACAAAAAAATATGTGATAAAATTAAATCTTCCATCTTATTCTTTTATTACCTTCTTATTAGATCTTTAGTTTTCTATGACGATATGTTTTGGTGTTATATGTTACACCATATTCAGGTTTGAGTAAAGCCAATGTATTTTGAAATATTGTATAGATGTTACTAAAATTGTAAGTTTAATAAAGCTAAATTGGTGACCTGGTGGTCCAGGGGTAAGGTGTCAGACTTTTGTGCTGGCGGCCGGGGTTCAATCCTCGGTCCCGGCACAAATTTATCTGATTTCCAAACCCTTCCCTCACCTCTGACAATACATCTTGTGAATGTGGGGAATGCCAGGCCTCCAACGTGGTTCGGATTCCACGTTAAACTGTAGGTCC
>CABFOV010001523.1:0-19611 GCA_902141375.1 Timema poppense
CCCCCCTACTCTCAAAATTAGATAACTTTCTCTACTTTCCTTCCAAGCCTGCCTACTCACAACAATCAGTAAATATCTACATAAACATTAATATCAGTTTATATAATTTAATTTAACAATTAAATATAATATAAATCAACATTCCACCCATCTACCGAGAATAAATAGACAAATTTGAACAGGTGGGTACAGAATCCAAGCCTATTTATTTTTTTAAATCAAGAAACAGGTAACAATTGTGTTTTACGCTCTTCTGCTTAAGAAGGGGAATTATGTACCCCGAAAATTATTCAATTATGCGTTTTAATTGTAAACTTTGAGGACTACAATTTTCTGGTTAGTGTGTAGGCCTTGCTTGCCCTTCTAGCCTCCTTTCAATATTTCAATTTTTTTTAATTAATAATGCTAATTAACATACACAGATAAAAGTTCTCAAAATCAATTTAAATATATACATTCACAATCAAACTTTGCTTAATGTACGAAAATCAATTTTAATTCTACTTACTGGAAGTTCCTCTTTAATAGGAGGGAATATAGGTCTTGTACAATCTTCTGGCTGCTGATTGGCATACACTTCTTCTTGAAAATAGTCCTCTGATTTTAATGGAAGATCAATTTCAGACTACCAGGAAACATAAAGAAGTTTTATACTTAACTCATTTCAGTATTTCGACTTGGATATGTGGATACATCACTTTGGGCAACTTAATAACATTTATTCAAGAACCAATTAAGAAAATATTTAATGGTGTACTATTGTATCTAAGATAAAAATGTATTTCAATTTTGACAGAATACCTACAAATTTATAGATAGATACATGAATTTTAATCAATATATAAGTTAACATACATTATTATAGTTATGTATCTATTTAAGCATATTGTCAACCCAACAACTATAAAATTGTTGTTTTGTCAGGATGGCTATTGGTAAGGGGTGGGGCTCACAAGACATAAATATATTAATGCAGTCGTTTAACAGCCCATTTTACTACATGTTCAGGTTAGAGGCTTATGAAGGATGAGTGGAAAAAACTATCTTCAATTCACCCGAGCAAGGTTCAAACCTCGAGCTCCCAGTCAACAGCAGTCTAGCCTACTGTGAGAGTTGCACCTTGAAACATGCGGCAAATGAAGCAGGTAAATGTGTCTTTGATTTTATTTACTGAACAGTGCTACTAGTCTAAAGAAATGACTATAATAAGATGTGATAGTGTTCGGTCTATGCTGGATTAAGACTTTAGAAGTATGGAGGCTGTCATGTTAATAACTCAAACTATAACTAACGTGTCCAGGTTTGATACTCGTGCGATGACTATTCACTTTCATGTATGACGCCCAGACTCCATAACTAGCCTTATAAGAGATTAAATGGAATTAAAAGATAGTATTACATTATATTAATAATTATCAAATGAATCTATGTATAACATAAACGTAGTTATTATTAATAATTTTAATTGTCTCAGCCACCAATAACCTCAGTGTGTCGACGGGCCTCTAAACTTCAATTATCTTAACCCATTAAGTGCCGCACTTATTACAGAATTTGAACGCAAAGAGTGACAGAGGTCTGTGATGTTTTGTGCAAAGAATGCCACAGCCATATAATTATAAAGAGTAATTACAGAGATTTTTATTTGGTATCCTACATCAGATATTTTCCGGCAGTTATTGCTTACCTTACAGCAAGATTTAATATATTGCTTACCTCATTAATAAATATTCAGGCCTATGCATAAAAAATGCTTTTTTTAAAAAAAAATTATAATGAATAATTTCTAATCTTTTTTTTAAATATATTAATTTATAAAGTTATTACGCCTATTTACTTATCTTGGTAAAGAAATCTTTCGTTCATATGACATAACATGAAAACTTAACTAGTGTATTTTTATAAATCATAATTTAACCCGTACATTTGAAAACGGTTTGCTAAACTGTTTACATCAGTATAAGTGTGAGCTACACTTATATTTTTCACACAAATTGTGTTGCACTTAGGACTTTTGAGTACATGACCATGTAATTTTAAACGCACTAAACTCCTAGTTCCAATAACAATTATTTACGGTTTATTTTTGTTGCCAACCTCATCTAGAACAATAAAAGGAATTGTTCTCTTTCCAGTGATGTGCGATACTAGACTATCTATAAGAGAGAACTAGTTCAAATATGGAAAGCCGACCTCATGAGCTATGGCATTTTTAACAGTAGTAGGAGCAGCCAATCAGATCGGCTCGTGGCACTAAGAGGGTTAAGATTTAATAAAAAGTTGTTCCAAAAACAATGTTAATGTCAAACCACAATAAAGCTCTGTTTAATTTACTAAAATTGAAATAAATTTTACTCACAAGAAGTTCCTCTTTAATAGGAAGACACGTTATATGTCCTGGCAAATATTTTGGCTGCTGATAGTCGTTCACTTCAACTTTTAAACTTTCCTCTGATTTTACTGCAGGATCGACTTCAGACTAACAGGAAACAAGACAAGTTTAAATTGTTACGCATTTTAACCTAAACAGATTTAAATAAAACATTTTTATAGACTATACAAATGTATAATAACCTTCATTAACCCTGTAAAGGAGCAATAACTTTCTGCATTATTCCGCTATGGTATAGCTTCTTATTAGGGTTAAGGCTAGTCGGCTGCCTTTCAGGATAGACGGAATGGAAATAAATAGTTATCTAATTGAGGGAAAGAGGAGCTTAGGAAGGAGGATTCAAATATTTATTATTATTATTATTATTAGCACCGCGTCTTGCTACCCGTTCGAGTTATACGCACTTACGCTAATGTGTTATGGTTGGGCGATTGTGAGATGAACTGGAGGACCTACAGTTTAACGTGGGATCCGAACCACGGTGGAGGCCTGGCATTCCCCACATTCACAAGATGTCTTGTCAGAGGTGAAGGAAGGGTTTGGTAATCAGATAAATCTTTGCCGGGACCGAGGATTGAACCCCGGCCGCCAGCACAGAAGTCTGACACCTTACCCCTAGTCCGCCAGGCGACTTGATTCAAATATTTGGATGACTTGAAAGAAAGAAGAAAATTCAGGGGGCTGAAGAAGGAGGCAGAGGACAGGGTGCAATGGTGGTTTTATGTTCACTGAAAAAAGGAATGAACCTATCATGAGACAGAATACCCAGTAATAATGATTATTATTAGCACCGTATCTTACTACCCGTTTGAGTTATACGCATGTAATAATGATTGTTATAATGATGTTTTGTCAACAGGGTGTGGATATAGAAATAATATTACAATTTATTTAATGTTCAGATTAAAGTAAAATGTCACCTACGAACAAAGATTACATAGTTTGAACCCAACAAACTATCTTTTCAGGGTTGTAAGATGGGGTATACAATAATTCCCTGTATAAAGATTGGCATCGTTAATCAAAGCAAGTGAAAAACTATTTTTGTACACTTAATTTTATTTTAGTTCTGTTATATGCCCAAAAAATAAGTTTAACGGTTCTAGTTCAACAAGGTCATGGTTAGTACGATTGTGGAAAGTTTTTAAATTTTAATGACTCTTGGAAATAGGTTGAATGTGCTTTATTATTTCTGTGTAGCACTTTTATCTAGGCCTTCCTTCACGATATTGTATACAAAACCGATGGAAGGGAGGAAGACTTATATAAAAAAAAATCCATATTTCGTCTGTTAACATTGACAGCATTTATTATATTCCTAGTATTATTTTACAGGTATTGATACTTATGAGACGTATGTGTAGGTATGAGGAAGTGTATCCACATTTGCATGTAGAATGTGGGGAAACCATTTGCTAATCTAAGTGCACCCAACCGGGATCAAACTACAATATCCCCCTTCATCGGTAGTCCAGTCTATTGCGAGAGTAACACTCTAGATCATGAACAACCTAAACAACTTACATTTTCAGGGTGGCTACAAAACATATCTTAAAAAATTACCTGACCTTTCCAGGTTTTCCACGCAACATTTTTCAATTTTCCCTGACTATGTTTTTTCCAGTTATAATGGTGGATGATGAATTGTTTTATTTATTATGATCACATATTAAAAAAAATTGTATCTACTAAATATAAATGGTTTTATCAGTTATTTTAAAAATTAATGAGGTTTTTTAGACATATTTTTAATTCCCTGACTTTTCCTTATTTTTAGTTAAATTCCCTGACTTTTCCAAGTTTTCCCTGTTTTCCCTGTCTGTAGCCACCATGATTTTAATTGCACCAGTCATTAACTATTTGTTATGTATTTCGATGTAGGTTGGCTATCATGTGTGATGATGTAATAAAATGTCTGCTTCCCATAATGCTCCGCCCTAAATGACTATCAATAATCTTATCGATAGTCGGTGTTCCCGACCAAACCATTCTCACTCGAGAGGCAACATTCAACAAAGTAAGTCGTGTTCTTATTCCAGCGCCCCTTATCATGTTAAGGACGTAACACTATTAATAACGTTGATATCCCACTCTTCCTTCACGCAAATGAGGGCATATTTCCTCTTAGGTCTATCTTACTCACCCCTACTTCAATAAGTAAATTATAATTAATTTTCCAAATGTTTTCCTCCCTCTCTCCATGCAAATGTGGATACACTTTCTCTTAATTCGACCTTTCTCATACCTACACATCATACACTTTATTGAAAGTACCAATACCTATAAAATAATATCTGTAATATGATACTTCAAATACAGGTATTTATTTCCTCATAGGTTTATCTTACTTATCTGTACTTCATATATATATATATATATATATCCCAACACAATTCAGACAGATAGTGAAATGTGGTGGGGGAAAAAAAGGACTACACATTTTCGCCACAAATAATAACCTCTTGATGGCAGCTACAGCTGAAACCGTTTCCGCAAATGTCGTTAGGGCGGTATAACAAGCGTCACCACTTCTGAGTCCTAGTTGGATTGATAAAAAAATTGCTCCTCGGACCGAATTAACATTTTAGCCCAAATAAAACTTCATCGCATAATAATTTCCGAGGATGTTTTAAAGCTAATAGTTAAATAACAGTTGAATTATTTATATCAAACTATAGCCTGAACGAGTAATATTAATAAATACTGTATTCACTAAGGTATACCTTGATTTCCAACACTTCCTGATGAATATTATGTTCCAAATCCTCCTCTGGTACAATCTCCACAGCAGATGTCTGTCTCTCCATTTTGTTATGTTGAAATTTGTGTAGCTATTATCAACATGAAAACAGAATATCTTGATTGGCCCGCATATTGATAACATAAAACTATAACTGTTAAATATTTCATGTGACTTAGTGTTTAGTAGTATTATTATTAGCACCGCGTCTTACTACCCGTTCGGGTTATACGCACTTACGCTAATGTGTAATGGTAGGGTGATTGTGAGATGAAATGGAGGACCTACAGTTTAACGTGGAATCCGAACCACGGTGGAGGCCTGGCATTCCCCACATTCACAAGATGTCTTGTCAGAGGTGAAGGAAGGGTTTGGTAATCAGATAAATCTGTGCCGGGACGGAGGATTGAACCCCGGCCGCCGGCATAGAAGTCTGACATCTTACCCCTAAACCGCCAGGTCACCAGTGTTTAGTAAAAATTAAATTCTTTTAAAAATACAAACATATGTTGGGTTTGGATAGAAATGAAACTTTGTCTTTAAAACAAGAACGCGAAAACACTGTTTGCAAACATTTAAAATACTTAATTCCAACATGTAAACAAAGATATTTAAGCCCCAAAATTCCAGGTAAAAAAAGATGTTGCCACATGGAAAGTTAAGTTTTATTAGGTTATGATGGTTTATACCAGTAGTCATGAGAATGTTAACTGTTGAGTAGTGAAACTCTTTGGTGCTAAATTACGACAATTCCAGTGGGTTTTATTTGTTCTTGAAATATTTAGGTAAGTTTTGTTTGGATTTTAAAATTTAAAATTTTTGGGTAAGTTCGTAAAAACTGATATTTATACAAGACATTTAAAAAAATGGCAAATAATAAATAATTTACCACCATCATTTCACTCAAAAATAAAAGGAGAATCAAAGAATACTACAATTAAAGTTATTTGAAAACATTTTATTCTAGCATCATTTAAACAACCTAACAAAATCAAAGAGAAACATAAAAATATTTATTATTATGTATGGTTTTTTTTACCCATGATAAAATACATTTTATTACATAAGACAGCATCTTTTCCTACCACCATTCTATTGTGTTTTTGATTAGGCTACTGTACTACTATTACAAATTTTAATGGCATAAATGGTTAAGTTATTGGTAACTAGGCCTACCATAATAATAAAGTGGGCTACTATAGCATATTTTAGTAAACAAATTATTCTTTTTATTATTATTATTATTATTAGCACCGTGTCTTACTACCCGTTCGGGTTATACTCACTTACGCTAATGTGTAATGGTAGGGTGATTGATCACAAGATGTCTTGTCAGAGGTGAAGGAAGGGTTTGGTAATCAGATAAATTTGTGCCGAGACCGAGGATTGAACCCCGGCCACCAGCACAGAAGTCTGACACCTTACCCCTAGACCACCAGGTCTCCCTTCTTTTTATTAAAATAAGCAATCCCCCCCTCCCCCCAAAAAAACCCTTCAAAGTTTAACGATCGGGGGTTGGTGTTTGAGCTTGTGTGGAATCACGAAAGTGTTTGCAGACCTTGTAAGGGAGGTGTTTATTTTACAAAGCTACATGTGATGTTTGAAGTACATATTTCGATTAAGAGCTTTATGATTCATGTTGATTTGGATTTCGACTCCATTCAGATGCCATAAATATATTCTGCCCTAACCATGTAACCGATCAACTATTAGTCAAACCTCAACTGCGGTTCACACACAAGTCAGTCTTGTACTTTTTTGAGGAAATACAATACAATTGCCATCACCGAGACTCAAACCCACGAATCAATACCTCTAACATAGTCGATGTTAACCCAACATCCTATCAGGGTTGCCACTATTTTCTTATTACTAAATTCCCTGTGTTTTCCAGGTTTTCCAGAGGAAATTTTCATTTTTCCAGACATTCCCGGTTTTTTCCAGACACAAACAAATTCCCTGTCTTTTCCCGGTTTTCCCTGTTTTCCAGGTGCGTGGCAACTCTGCCTATACATCATGGGACACATGTCAACAAAAACAAATGTGTAGAAATTCAAAGAATAATTATATCGCAAGAACTAGTTACTATTGTATTGATACATTTTAAGCATAGCAACGGCGAATGTTTTTTGTCAACAGCAACATAGAACAAAACAATGACAGGATCTAGGATTTTCTTAAACGAAGATGGATAGATGATCTAGGCTTAACATATCAGAATAAGATTCCCACAAGTCTTTGGCGAGGGATTAATTGTTAATTGTTCTGTCTTATTTCAACAAAACGTCCAAAGAAAAGCAAGCACATCTCCGCCTAGACCTGTAATTCGTTTTACCCTAGTTTTGAGACATGTGCCGACTAAGGGTTTTGCAATCGATACACTTGAACCACACGGCTATGACACTCTCTCATGTTTAGAACTCCTCTCACTAGAGCCAACTCGAGTTGGCAAATTCTTAGACCTAAATTATTTTATTACTATTATTATTATTATTAGCACCGCGTCTTACTACCCATTCGGGTTATACGCACTTACGCTAATGTGTAATGGTAGGGTGATTGTGAGATGAAATGGAGGACCTACAGTTTAACGTGGAATCCGAACCACGGTGGAGACCTGGCATTCCCCACATTCACAAGATGTGATTAATACACGTCTTGTCAGAGGTGAAGGAAGGGTTTGGTAATCAGATAAATCTGTGCCGGGACCGAGGATTGAACCCCGACCGCCAGCATAGAAGTCTGACACCTTACCCCTAAACCGCCAGGTCACCTATTTTATTTCTACACTGTAACAATCACAAGCATCAAAAACACCTGAATTAGGCGAATTTATACTCACTTGTCTGTTATAACCAATATTTTTATTATTAGTGACCTTAACTTTCATTTTATTCTCAGTATCCTTGTGAGTGTAATGATGGTTTTAAATTATTTATTATTTGTTTTATAAATACTTTTTTTTAAAAGGGGTATTTTTTGTACTTTTGCACATCCCCTAAATTTTTTTACATTTTCATTTCCTTATTATTGAAAATATGCTTTTGTTTGTGTGTGTAAATAATACCAAATGTTAGATTTTTTTATATGACTAAGTAAAAGGGGTTAAGAATACTGACCTCTTTTGATTACAATTCCCATATTCAGACGAGGTGATTTTGTTGATAGTACAAGGCCTAAAGAATAGTTACCGGTTTACCAAATTAAATAAGTGGTCTAAATGTGTCTCCTCACTGTGGTTTGAGTGAATTCATAATACAATAAATATTATGTATTTATTTTTAAGAAAACAAATGGTTTTACTGTATACGTGGTATAATAATAATGAAGATAGTTATAAGTAAGAAGTCAACAAGTTTAAATGTGTAGCAATAATGACCAACATAACTAAATAAAATTACTTAATATTTAACTCTCAGTGTGCATTTTATTGGTAGTGTAAATTAGAAATTTGAACCAATGTGTCATGAACAAAATCCCGTTGCATTATCCCACTGTGCTGCCAGCTTTGGCATTTCAAGAAATAATATCCGGATCCGAAATAGCCATTCGGACTGGCAAGCTCGCTTTTTTTTTAGAATGAAACGGTATGTTAAGAAAAGAAATAAACACTACAAACCAAATAGTGATTTTATTACTTGTGGTGTTTAAAACGAAAATGTGTATTATATGAATTATAATTTTTGTGTCTGGTATTAGTGTCTTTCGAATTTGTTTATATAACGTTAAAATGAATAAAATTTGTGCATTTATTGGGCGCCACTCCTAGGATCTAGGGGGAAAATAATAATCAAAAAGAAATACATTTACCTCAGCTAATTCAGACAATGGCACGACAACTCTCAATACTCGAGACCACTGGGGAATACGTAAAATAAAACATGAACAATTTAAATAAATAATGGATAGTTGAAATAAAATGAAGTAATTTAGACTACAATAAAAAATGTATAAAATAGACAATAATTGAAACTTTTGTGGGTTTATTATTGTTTCCTTTTTTACCACATCCCAATCTAACCTATGGAAATCCAGGTAGTTATAATTCTAATTTAACAAAATAAAATAGTATTGTTGAAACAAAACAAAAAGAAGAGAAAAAAATATATAATTAATATTTAGACATAAAATAAAATGTTAATTAATTCTCTGAATTAGATAGTCTTTCTGAAAGTTCTTACATGAATTTTGATTTTTGATAAGAGAAAAAAAAATTAATTTAAAAGTTGAAGCATTGGCATGACCTCGCCCATGAATTAGTCCATACTGAAACAAACCCAACTTCAGAAATTTGTTTCACTTCATTAATGCTAATTCATCCACAATTAAAAAAAATAAACAGTCTAGCTCTTGCACATACACTTAGCTTTCCATTTGCTACTTGTACTTTACTTTACACCCATTGATTCACTTTAAAAATAATTTAAATTAAGAGCTACACAGATTTTGCTCCGTATTAGACCTTCACCGAGGAAGAAGACCCTAGTCCTCTCCAGAAAGTCTTTCAAAAACAAGTTTTAAAAAATGTTCTATTTTTACTTCCAAGTCCAAAGAGAAAACTAATATATTAAAATTAATGATAAAATGTTGACTATGGACTAGAGATAAAAATCAAATACAATGCAAAATTAAGATAAAGATTGAACTGTATGACAATGAATATGAACAATGTTTTCTTAAAGAATTAAATGTGTATTTCTATCTGTCAGAATTGAAAAGCGCGCTTGTTTTGGAGTTATTTACTACTTCACTTGTTTCCTCTCTTAATTTCTTCTTTTACAATCACGAGACCCGACACTTACTTGTTTGACAGATCTGCGCATGCGTTGAAATAAATCATGACTGACATTTAAAATAAATAAAAGAAGAGTCATAAACTTCTTAGAAGGATAATTAATATGTTTAATAAACGGTAAGTGTTCTTCCTTAAGTCAAAATTCCTTATTTAAATTATTTAAAACAATGTGTTACGTTGTTCCTTCCATCCTTCTATTTTATTCAATCGATATAAATAGTATTATTTGTCAGGCTGGCAATACAGCTTGTTACGCGGCGGCCGAACTTTAAAGTGCTTAAATTAAAAAAAAAAAAAAAANAAAAAAAAAATGGAAACTATTCTCATAAATTAGAAAAAAATATAGGGAAATACATGGTAGGGTGGCAAATAACGTTACAAAGTAAGGGTATGCAATTAAAAATTAATTTTAAATCCGCCGGAATTCAACACTTGTGTGTGATTAAGTGACTAGTCTGATCACTACACACTTGTGCACATTAATTAATTAATCAAACACGCTACTGGGGCACTGCTTGGAGCACTAGCTTTGAAACCTTTAAGTTGTGAGTCACTATAGGATTACTTGATATTCACTCGAAGTCTTGCAAAGACCTAATAATGAGACTTCCTTAGCTGCGCCATATCACGGCACACTAGCGAATAGTGAGCATATTTTATTCGCCATTAAACAAAATATGTTATAGAGGACTTGTTTATCAAGTAGAGTAAAGTAAAACCAAAGAGACGGTCCTTTCCCCCTTCATTTATATCTTTCTTAGGATTATTTTATTGGAAGAGAAGTGCCATTGTACTAAATACATTTTAAAAGAAACATATATTAGTGCTTTAGATGCAAAGTGCAGTCCTTCCGTAAAATCAATCTGAGTAAAAAGCTTTGTATGTGGGAAAATTAGTTACATTGACTTAAATTACAGTTTAGATCAACTGTTTGACGAGGTGTCCCATTGGTTAAATGATTCTATAATAATTAATTCTTCTCACATATGTCTTCTTTCTCCGGTTTTCTTTCTCCATTACCATGATTTTAAGATACAATCAACTGTCAACAGCTTTATTCTTATTGAATTCGATTTTTTTATTTGATTGAAAAAAAAAGTAGCTTTCTGACTCAGAAATAGAATAAAATCAAAGGTGGGTTTTATTTAGTAATTTATATATATATTAAAAAAAATTGTAGGGGCCCTATTTAGAGTACATATAAACCCGTAAACGTGTTCAAAATAGCTAAAAAAATATTAAAAATAACCCCCAAGCTATTTAAAATAAATAACGAGATAAATTAAATGTTGTAAATTAGGTTCAAAATGTTGTACGCACATAGTTATTTAAACAAAATATTAATGAATATTCGAAAAGAAAAGCTTTATTTAAAAAACAACGAAACAAGCTATTTATTACCATAATAGTGGGCCCTTTATGCCCTATTATATTTATATAATAGTGTGTAAGAAAAAATTAAAACTATAGTGATAGATATAATAGATTTGAAAAATATTTTTTTATTCAGATAAAAACAAGATTGTCCAAATATTTATTTAGGGATATCTGACTCTAAACGCAAAAACGCTATCGCCTTAACTATGGTAGCTATGGTTTTTAACATTTTTTACACAATCAACTTGGTCGCAAACCAATTAATGATTCAAAACAAATTAATTGTTTTGCATGGTGTACTCATTAGAATAACTATGGTTTGTATACATTATTTTGTACAATGGTGTGTTGTTATCCCATTGCTTCAAATCTTAGCAGGTATTCCGTAACACACCAAATCGCAGTAGGACATAAACACTTCAAAACTAGCTTTCTGCGTTAACTGACTGCGGGCTGCGAGATCATATCTTGCGACTTCACTCCAAAGTGATTTTTCTCCCATATTTCAAAACTAGGGGCTCAGGAGAGTTCAAGCCATCCAAGGGGATCCACGAAATTTTGTTAGTGACAATATCCCATGTTTTAAGTTTAAATCCTTTAAGGACATCGGCTTCAATTGAGGCATCAGACATACCACCATTAGCCCCCACAACTTTTCTCCTAAGTCCTAATCATATAAAGGGATCTAACCTAAATCTCAATGTAGCTCTAAACATTTACAATAGAAAGTCTCATGTCCAATGAGATGGTGAACTAGACTTTTTGAATTAATTGGTTTTCAACTCTATCTGACACGGGTCAACGGGGCTTTTTCCTACTTTGGTACTTTTGGATAGAAAATTAGATCAGCCTCTTTGAGCTATGTGGGACGTTGACATTCTAGTTTAAGATTTGAATTAGTTTTCATATTCTGAAAGGTGTACATTTGCTTTTCAGAGGAAGGTTGTTATAGAGGAAGGTAGCTGCAGCTTACAGCCGAAGTCATCTGCCTGTGGATGTTGATGTTGGAGAAAAAGTCATATGGAGTGGTTCATGGTCAGTGTGCTCTTTCCTCACACCTGTCTCTGTGAGGCTCAAGAATATTTAAAAACAGTGTACAAGGTGATAAACCTAAGATGAACCCACCACCAACCATATAATATTGGTAACCCTACATAAAACCTTAGATAGTTATCAAATATTAAAGAGCTATATCCATTAGTTGCTGAAAAAAATACACTATCATATGAACCTAGTTTCAACGATCGTCTAAATTCAACCTTATTTAAAACGGCCACCTTTTGTTTCAATTGAATTCAACCCCTATAACATAGTTAATAAATGGACTTTTAGCTATATACGTACTAGACCTATCTATTCGGAAATAAATAGCTCAGCCAATAGCCCATTATTACTATAACAACACAGTTGAAAAAGTTTATTTAATAACAAAGAATTTTCAAAATAATTTTACGCCCCCCTCCCCCCTCCTAAATATATATCTAAAAACAAAGCCAACACAAGCAACTTTTGTGATAAATAAATCTGAACATCATAATATAGCAAGATCAATAGACAATTAATAGACTGCCCTTGTCACACAGCAAATTGCTAAGACGACAGAATTTAAAGGGGTTAAGCTGTAAACAGTCAAAGTTATTTAGATCTAAAGTATTCACGTTGCCACTCTTGACTCCGCGAATATCTTGTTTCCAGTTCCACTAGATTAAACGGCTCTGTGTTATTTTGGCGCCTTATTCTAATGTTTTCTTCTCAGTAAATTCCATTTCAAATTTGTTTGTTTTTTTATATTCACTATTATGTACAAGAGGAAGCGTAATACAAGTCTTGGAACACCTTTGATTTCTTCTATTCAAATCGAAAATCACCTAAAAGAAGACGAAGATAATTTGGAATTATTGCCGTCTAATGTGTCTAAACGTAAAAGTAGTGTTGGTAAAAGTCCATCTGCGAAAACACAGGCTACGAATAAGTCAGATGTGTTGGAAACGTTGAATATACTAAGATCTAGTAGCAAGCCTAGCCCGGACAAGTCATGTGATCCTAAATCCCAGAAAGTTTTGAGCAGAAATGTTACATCAGTTACACCCAAGTCATCCACAAAGGATAAAACGGCAAAGAAACAAACACAAGACCGCAACAATGAATGGA
The DNA here is from genome assembly GCA_902141375.1 of Timema poppense. Lineage (NCBI taxonomy): Eukaryota > Metazoa > Arthropoda > Insecta > Phasmatodea > Timematidae > Timema > Timema poppense. The sequence continues at coordinate 13,456 of CABFOV010001523.1, forward strand.
ATTTAAAACGAACAAGAAACCCAAATTGCATCAAACACTACTTCAAAGAAGTTTTGAAGGAAGCTGGTTTGGTCTTCAGTGATGGTGATGGTCCACATTTATTAGGTTAGAAAAATGTGTTATTATTGAACTCGATAAGCCATGTGTACAAACTTTGTAAGCTCATATCCTTATAATACTCAAGTATGCATGATTTTTAATTTCGTGCATATGTATTCTGGCTGTATCCAAATAGTAATTTGATGAGCCGTTGACCCTTGACTTTCACTTTATAGTTGCATTGGCAATCACGTGATCAAGTGTAGATACGTCCGAATAGTCACGAAGTGTGCTGTCGCACCCCTCACACTCTTATGAGTCCAAGGGTGACTGCAAGTCGCTATTGACATGCTGTTGATACAGGGTTTGACTGCCAACTGTTTAATTTTTTGTCCGCTAGAGATAGAGCTCGCATAGTAATGGGATCTGTGATAACGTACGTTAAATATACAGGTTGTGTTGGATAATTTGTCATGTCCACTGAAAATAAGCCACCAAAAATCTGTAATTAGCCTATGCTAATTAGGGTGGTTAAATGGCATTTAAAATCGTTTCTAAGATCGTTGGTAGGAAGCAGCACTGTAGACTCAGGGGTGGGGAAAGGACAGTTTGCTGTTCAAATTGTCTGTTGCATTCTTCAACCTCAAGTGCGTGGTAAGTGTAAAGTCATCAAGTCTGCGTCAAGTCAAGTTTACTTGACTTCGTATACAGCCTTTGTGACCTTGATCACACAAAATCGTATCATCCAATGTGAAAGTATAATATTTTGACCAATCGAATTCCTCGAAATAGAGGGTTGCCACACACTTAGAAAATCGGCAAAAAACACGGAATTTTTTTGTGTCTTGAAAAAAGGGGAAAGTACAACCTGAGGGTGAGATTTAGCACCTATATATAAAACAAACTAACTTACCCATTGATGACTCATTGTATCCATTTGAGTCAATTCTGATGAGAGATGACAGGATGTTAAAAAGCAACAGGTGTGGTGGAAAACTATGAATCATTTATAAACTATAAACTCATTTGGAGTACTGTAATAAGACTATACATTCAGGCCTTTAATAACTTAACTTAGCATATTTATTCACCTGTTAGACACTTTCCGAGGAATCCGACACCCTAGTTCAGTCGGTAGCGTCTCTGCCTATTTTAATAAGGGTCCTGGGTTTGATTCCTGGAATTGTTGACAAATTGGCGGCCGGAGAATAGATGTTTTGCCGGTCCTAGTCTTAAGTTATTTTATAAGGCATATGGAACCACAACAGGCATGAATAAAAAACTGCCACAGGCCGGAAACAGTAATAGATGGAATTTACGATCTTCGTGGCTTAAAAATTTTGTGACGTTTGATATTTTTCTTGGCTAACTAGATGATTTAAAATTCTAATTTAAAAAGAACTTCTAAAATTTGAGTTCTCAGCTGATTTATATTGACATGTTTTAAATTTCGTTCTTATTTCACAAGAGATAAATGTAACCTTATCAAATCATCTAGTAATAGGTATCTTAAAACCCAAATAATCTTAATTATTATAATTAAATCAAATATGTTTTAAAAATTATAAAGAATAAGTTAGTCCTTGTCTTGGGTGTAAAATGCTTACAACTTGGTTTTGAGAAAAAAAAAATTGTCTTACCATTAAATACGCTGCCAAAGAGCATTATTATTCATAACTGACACATTATAACAATTGTTAAATAAATATTAGGATTATTTGGTACCTACTATTAAAACTAAATGTGTTAGTTATAATCATAACCACTATTTGAGGCATGCTTCAGTGGCTGCATGGTCTAAGGCGCTACTCTCACAATAGACTATACTACCGAAGCTAGGGAGATTGAGGTTTGATCCTGGCTGCATGTGATGAGGTTGGGTTTACTTAAATATTTTTCCACTCTCCCTCCACACAAATATTGCTACACGTCCTCTAAAATTCAACCTTAATAATCGCTAACACATTAGTTTATTTAGTACAGGTATATAACTTTTTGAAAGTGTTTTTGTCATTATAAACTTCTTTATTTTTTTGCCAAAATAAGATTTGTATATGTTCCTTACCCCAGGTATTTTCCATCTATATTATTATTATTATTAGCACCGCGTCTTACTACCTGTTCGGGTTATACGAACTTACGCTAATGTGTAAATGGTAGGGTGATTGTGAGATGAAATAAAGGACCTAGAGTTTAATGTGGGATTCGAACCATGGTGGACGCCTGGCATTCCTTTTCCGTCTATAAAATATGAACGTACTACACCACCACATTGTTCTCACTGAGTAAAAAAACAAAATCAATACTCAATCTAGTACAATATTCTCAGTATATGAGAAGAGCGAGCCACACATTTGACGTGCTTTTACAGACTCAACAAACCTTAGAGTTTCAGGTTTTATAGATGATGCGAATATTTATCAACCAAGAATACAATAGCTAGCCTATATAAAAAAAAATAATAATTTTATAACATCTTTATTTTTCAGATGTCAAACAAGCTCTGTTTATCAACGAGGTTGAAAAACTGCTGACGGATATTTCTGCCCGATGCACTAATAACATTGAGAGATTCCTAATCGAATTGAAAGAGTATTGTAAAGATAAGAACGTCTTGTTGAAATCATTGGAGCCTACACATGTGAGTTAAAGATCGTGTATTTGTTTTTAGTCAGGGCTGTGGACTTTATGAGTCGGAGTTGGTAAAAATATACCGACTTCAGTTTCAAAATAAAACTTATAATATTACAACAATATATGATAAATAATTTTAATGTTACATCTTTTTTTATTCTTTAAGACCAATATTTATAATTTGTATTGACAATGAATTCAAATATAATTGGCAGTGCCAAAGAAGCTTCTCATAAAGTCTTCCGTATTGGAATGTTTTACTGCAGTAAATTTGTTGTTACTAATTAATATACTTTAAACATCTTAGACAGCATTTTAAAAGAATAGTTATAAGTAAGGAGTGTTTATAATGATAGGTATACAGGGAAACAGACACAGATAAGACTTACAGTAGCCTCATGGCTTCTTTGGTGCTGACTGACAGCTCACAGCTGACTTCTGACAATCAACATTTAGGTATACACCCACATTGAAAAGGCCGTTTTATGACCATTTTAGAATGTGTTCACAGATAAGCACTGCTCACAAATCTTCATTCTGTCATAACAGGGACATACTGTAGTTATTAACAAGAAACTTTGTCGCTTTGTCCCCCATCGACACCGCGGGAAATGTCGAGTAATCATTCAAATACGAATGTACTGCACACATTTCTTGTCTTTTCCTTTCCCTTTTACTCCTAAACCTCGCGCGAGCCGGGAACTGAGTTGGGTCTGCTATCATGAGCATCTACCAAATTAACCTGCTCTACATCCCACTCACAAGAGGCTGGCCAATCGCCATTGACGCAGCGGGGGATGCATCGGGAGACCCGGGCATATACCGTCCAGGATTCGTACCTCCACCACACATCCAACAGCCTACGGTGATCTACAGGGACCAACCCGCGCGAGTACCTTTTGCCCCAGCGAGAGGTCAAAGCCAGAGTTGCGGACGGCGAAAATAGCCAGATGGACAAGAAAGCACTCAAGAAAACGGTTCTCGTATTTGTATTTCTAAATTGTTTAACTATGTATTGAGGTGATATTAATAAAGGCTCCGAGACGGCTTCCCTTCTCGCCATTGGCTGTCCTCTCGAACCTTCCATCCTCTGCTTCCGTCGCAGTGGCAACTATATAAGTGCGAGGGCCAGGGATCTCAAGTCAGTCGTGAGGAGGGGGCCCTCTTAGATGATTTACCCTGTTGTTGCAGTGGGTCACCCCAAAAACCTTGGACGGAGAACTCCTCTCCCCACAAGACAGTCTGATTCATATGCTGCTCACCATCAAGTGCATCCAACCGGGTCTGATCGAGTTCCTCTTTCACAAGATCGCCGAGTTGGGCATGGGACGTCACAGGTGGGCTTTGGGTGTATGAGTACTCTTAAATTCAAATTGAGTTTTAAAAGTTGTCCAAACTCAACTCAAAATTGTTTTTTTTTATAAAACTTGAAAAATAAAAATTTGATTAATTCAGAATTTTCAATTTTTATCTCGAAAATTTTGAGAATTTGCTACGATTTGAAAATATTATTTAATCGCATAGAGAGTCCCTCATTTAATTTTGACTAGTTTAAAAATATATATAAATTGTATAGCTAAATTAAATTTATTTAAATATCTGAATTTTTCATGATAATAAATTTTTTAACAAAAAATTTCATTATTAAAAATTCATGTTTGTGTATAATATCTCTTTAGGGATCTAATACAAAAGCACATCTTGCTATATTACTAGCACAAATATTGATCTCTAATATTAGAATTATTAAAAAAATATATATTTTCAGTCAAATTTGTTTTGAACTCACCTGAAAGTGAAAATTATGTACTCACACATATACCTAAAGAAACTATCCCGGATTTGTTTTTAGTGGGATTTTAGCGAGGGCTGTGGAGTCGATACACTAAGCCTTTGACTCCTTCATTAGCGGTTCATGTAGATCAATTATTAATGAAAGTTTATAGCAATGAATAAGTTTTTATTTAGAAGCCCAAGTTGGGAGTCGGTAAATTTTTACCAACTTTGACTCCACCTAAAATTGTTTCCAACTCCACAGCCCTGCTGCTTATTATCATCATTATTATTATTATTATTATTATTATTATTATTATTATTATTAGCACCGCATCTTACTACCCGTTCGGGTTATACACACTTACGCTAATGTGTAATGGTAGGGTGATTGTGAGATGAAAATGGAGGACCTACAGTTTAACATGAGATCCGAACCACGGTGGATGCCTGGCATTCCACACATTCACACGTGATTAATACACGTCTTGTCAGAGGTGAAGGAAGGGTTTGGCTATCAGATAAATCTGTGCCGAGACCGAGGATTGAACTCCGGACCCCCAGCACAAATATAGCACAAAGAAACAATAGGTAAAGAGGACAGTTGAGTTATTGAAATATAAATCTAGCGGATTCATCGCAAAATATTATCTTTGCATCCGCATTGGGTGTGGAATAATAACAACAAGTCGCTCTCATGTTGTAGTGGAGTCCATGTGACGGAGAGATCGGGGTTTTAATCCTTGTCTGGTGGACTGAAAGTGGTTTTCTTTCTCCTCTCAAATTCTAATATAATGTTTACCTTCCTATTTCTTATCCAATTAGTGTAATTAGTATCTATTATGGAAACAGGTAATAAAACACAGAAAAAAATTATTTCCACCAAACCGACGCACTTGCGACTGTAAACAGAAACAAACCGACCGACTGTAACCAAGTTGTAGTTTTACCTCAGTACACCCGACCAGGTTCAAACCACGGTCTCCTTGCCAACAGCTGGCCACTGAAGCAAGTTCTAGTCAGTTTTATTTAATACAAGATAAACAAGTTAATGTTAAAAATATATGAGTAGGTAAAATTTTACTTTCTCTTAACTGCAGAAAACACTTTCACTGTAAAAAACACACCGGCCCGAACAAAACACCTGGCAGGACAATGTAGGAAGGTTTTGTGCAATTTTTTGTTGTCGTGTTTCCAAAAACTCTGAAAACTTTCGATCTTTTCCGCCTTAGGTCGGTATTTCCAGAAGTTGAAAAAAACAGTCGCCGGTGACTCGGAATGTTTCTGTTTTCAAGATGCAGTTTCGTCGAAATCGACACGGTTTCTGTTTTGTTTTAAGTTTTGTCAGTCTGGCAGAAAACCGCCTTTATAGGGAAAAGGTTCGCTGGAAAAAGTAAACAGGCGTTATGGAAGGATGGGTGGGGGGAACATTTAAAGACTTTCATACTAATTTCAAACATTAAAACAGATCCGCTCGTTCTCTCCCTGAAATGAATAAAACATTGAAAACAGTCCTTGCTTGGAAGGGGTTTGTTAAGAGTCCATTTTTCATAGAGAGCTCTTTATCTGACAGGAAAGTTACCAGCTCAACTTTCCTGTAACCATACGTCAACTCATTGAGTCTGCAGCTGTCATTTTTGAGCGATATAATCAATATATGTAAAATTATATATATATATATATATATATATATATATATATATATATATA
>CABFOV010001523.1:23515-50045 GCA_902141375.1 Timema poppense
CCCCTCCCCATCAAATGTTTGGATCCAAAAAGATATAGGAGATTGGATGATGTATTCAAATGTTTTGCTTTCAGATTCAAATTTTGAATTAAATTACATTTTATTACTCGCCTCGGTGGCGTAGTTGGCTAGTTAGTCGTGTTGAGCTCGACCGCCGAGGATGAGGAGATCGAGGTTCAAATCTCGGTCAGGTGAATTGGGGGGGTAGGGGGAGGGGGTTGGTTTCCTAAATGGTTTTCCACTCTCCCTCCACGCAAATGCAGGTTCACTTCCTCTAATTCAACCTTCCCAATTCCCAATCAATTAGCGTAATTAGTACTTAAAGCGTATAACCCGAACGGGTAGTAAGACGCGGTGCTAAATAATAATAATAATACATTTGATTCCAAATGTAGGATTCATTTTGATTTGAAATTTTGAATCTGATACGAATCCTAACAATGTTAAAATTTTGAAGCATAGTGAAAGTATTCATACTTGAAATATTTTAACTATCCACTTACTTGCCAGGTGGTGCGCGCACTACGGAAACATCTCAATTTCTATCCAGAGGACCGCAAGAACGCGAATCAGTATGCGGAACATGTCAACTACCAGCTTTTGACTGCCGAGAGTCTCCAGGATAGCATGTTGAACTCCGAGCCTCTGGTGTCGGCTTGGCTCAAGCTTGTCGAGGAGGCGGCCGACACCTCCGAGCATAACCCCATGGATGTGATCATGCTTCTCCTGCTTTACTCGACCAACAGCCGCGAGAACAAGAAGCTCGCCAGGAAGGTGTTCAGCAGCAAGGTGCGCTCAGGCACGTTCACATCCAAACTTCTGCAAGCTGTCTTCGAGAGGCACTCTTCGGTGAGACTCGTTCTATATTTTTCATTTTGTTTTAGGGCTGGGTCGATCAGCCCTTTTCGCCTTTGTTGCTGACGCCAATCTTGTCGATCATTTGATTTATTTTCTTTACGGTTATGTAGATAATTAGAGTTGGGTCAAATCCACTATTTTACAAATCCAAATCTCCAATTTACCTCTGAATCTCAAATTCGGATTTGAATCTAAATTTTTGGAAAAACTATGAACATAAAGAGGAAATATAAATATTATAAAATACAAATAATAATGTTAGCATTCATACATTCAGATAAGTGTTATATTACTGGTCTAGGGTCTTGTTGTCAAGGTCATTCTATATTTATAGTTGGTTCTAAATCACTAATAAGCATTATTAAGATTATTTGGAATAGAGCACTAGGCTAAATCATGGTTTGAATTAGGAGTGATAGCCAGCATTTTTAGCTTGGTGATACTGGAGTATAAATTGTTTAGATATAACACTAAAAAACACACAAACACATTTTTTTTAATGTTCTACATAAACAATTTCTACTCCAGTAACATCAAGGTAAGTGTTCTGGCTATTCCTCTTAATTTAAAAAATAATAAGCATTATTATTAAATCTCTAAAACAAATTTCACTTGAGATTTTTTTTTTAAGTATTTGAGTTTTGAATTTTAAATTTTCTCAAATCCTCAAAGGCTCAATGAATTTGAAGTCCCATCCCCCCCACCCATTCCCCCGACCTAGGTTCCATTCTATCGGAACTCACCAGGAGGGGGTGTGAAATCACCCCAATGCAACTTTCTAAAAGAGGAAACTAAAAATTCAAAATGGAAAGAAAGGAAATTGCTAAAGAACAAGTAGGCATTTAAAAAGAATAACATAAATATAATAATTTTTAAATGTTTAAAATAGAATAGGTATAAAAGTAAACTACACTCTTCTTCTTCACTTATTTTCGATGATATTTGTGTGTTCTAGATTGTGGAAAAGTATCTGTCACACACCCTGGAATTAATCAGCTCTTTTATTAAGTCCAATGACCCCGGACTTCTAAACCACGCGATTTCTTGGTTTCGGTAAGTCAACAGTTTTTTTTAATTTTTGTCGACCTTGATGCTCTTGGGGTAAGTGCTCGCCTCAGGACCCAATGTTTGTTAGTTCAAACCCGGCCGGGGTCGGTAGATTTTTTTTTTCTTATACCTTCTTTCCGTCAGCTATCGTGTGGCAAAGAACAAGTATATTGTAGACTTCTGTTCTCTTAATCTGTCCTGTTCCTCTCTCTGCCTTCCTTTCATTGTATTTATTACTCTACAAGCTGTTATAAAGATGCAGAGATGTGTTGTAGTTATTGAGATATTTCAAGTCGAATCATTATATATCAAAGTTTTCGTCTTTCTTCAAATTATTTCGAAGATGTGAAGGTTATTGTGGGCGTCAAAGTTGGCGCCAAGGAGAGTTGAGAGTCGGTACACCAAGACTTTGACTCTACCCCTTCATAAATTTGTTCTAAAAAATAAAAAAATAATGTATAAAAATAAAATGATATATTTACCATGTATATTGTTATAATAGCACAAGTTTCTAATTCCAAGACAGAGCCTTTATATTGGTATCGACTCCAATTCTACCCTAAATTGTTTCCGAATCCACAGCACTGCCTTTAACTCTTGACATGTCGATGTTTCGCACACTTTCTACTTTAACTATTCTAGGGGTTCCCAACTGACAGCCAACGATGCCTTCTTTTCTTGTGGCTCATAAAGTTTCTGGAAAAAAATTAATCTAATATAGTAAAACTGATGTTTTTAGCTGAGAAACGGAAAGTTTCGACTTGCACGGAGGAAAATAAAATCCATAAAAGCTCCAATCGATGTTCAATAATTTTTTCTTTGCATCTGTTGTACTATATTGACATATCAAATATAGTATAGTATAGTCAGAAAATTTGTTTAACATGTAATTAATTAATAAACATGTTTAAATTACTTCTTGTTTCATTCACAAATTTAAATATCTGACAAAAACTATCTGATCTCGTTGCGGCCCGCCACTAGACTCTTGTATTCAATCATAGCCTTCGGGCACTTTTAAGTTGATAACCCCTGAACTAGTCGTTATAAAAAAGGTATTCCCTCAACCTGAACCATCTGGATGATCGCAGGTTATGTGTGGAGCACCTCGATTGCTCCTCCTGCCAGCAGGTGGTGAGCGAGCTACTACTACTCGTGGTTCAGGACAATGGACACTCAGAGACCTTTCTCACTCTCCTCAATGAGATTCCGGTGTCGAAACTCGCCCCGCAATGTCTTGGCGTGATGGTGAGTTGAAGCCAGGCCTCCCAGTTAGGGATAGTCCAATTTTCATAGAGAAGAACCTTATCTGAGAGCTAGAAAAACTTTGGTGGCTGCTTGGGATAATACGTTACCCTCACGGTTTACAGGGATATTTAGTTTTGAATCTCAGTAAGCTGTACTAAGGGTGGTGTCTCCAAAATGGTTATCCACTCTTCCTCCACACAAATACGGGTGCACTTCCTCTAAATATTACCTTCCTAATCCCTAAAACCATTAGCGTAATTAATACATAAGCGTATAACCCGAACGGTTAGTAAGACGCGGTATTAAAAAAAAAGTTTGCTTAATATTTTAATGGATACAAAATTATGGTGATAATAATTATATTGCAAGCATGACCATTGGTGCGGGTGATTTCTTTCTACTGACGAACTGTTGTCCCTGGTCGGGTGTTTCCAGAAGCTGCTGCCCCTGGTGATGGAGAGAGAACTAGGAGAGGTCCGTCAAATAATGGAACTCATCTGCCGCGTCGTCTACTCCAAACACGGCCACCTTCGGAAACTAGAGGACGATGTTCACCAGTACCTCCGCAAACTGAAGCAACACATGGAAAACAGGCATGTGAACGACCTTGTCGTTCGCCGAGAACGGTGGCTCCCAACCTATTTGAGCTCACGCTCTCTATGTTTGAAACTCCTTAAAAGTTATCTATGTGTAAAAACCCTTAAAACCGGTCCCTGTTTACAGCTCGTTTAGTGACCTGTAGGACTAATACCCCTTAAAGGTTCTTTAGTTTAACACTCGTGTAATCTATACTCCTTGTTTGGTTCCCTAACAACAGACAGGACGATGCTAGTAAATAGTTGACCTTGACAACCTACTACTACTTCCTTCCTTACCTCCCATCCCATTTTCACACCACAAAATACGGTAGGGTAAAATAAATCTCTGGCCTTGTCTAAATCTTTCAAACTTATTCACTTGCCGAACCTAACAATTAACTGTTGGTAGACGGAAAACCATTATTAACGCGCTTCCCGACTGGTTTGTCTCACTACAGACGATAAAATACACCCCCTTACACCTCCCCCCTCCCGCCTTAGCTTGTCACAGAATAAAGAAGATGAAACTAAGCCAGCATTACTTGCTGGAACGATAGGTGGGCTTTATTTCCCGCCAGGAAGAGGCCAATCCCGACTGACTCTCAGGTATGAGATAAATTCCCGACATTTCCCCTTGAGTTTGGGATTCCGTCCACCCTCACTCATTATCATCTCCGTCTCGATTTCTCTACTATCTCATGTATTCCCATTCTTTCTCAGATAATTTTATTACTTATATCCTGTTTCTCCTCGATCTACTACACCCCCTTCGGCACCGCCCCCTCTTGTTCCCATACCAGCTAAGTTTGACTATTTGTTCTTTTGTTCCCAGCTTCAAGCTGAAGGGGGTAATAAGTTCTGTGGTCGTGGCGAAGAACGTGATTATAGACGACGAGTCGTCGTACACCGCCACGTCCAACAAGGACGTCCTAGAGACTTCTTCCGGCGAGATCGTGACACTCACTCCCAGGGCGAGTCACGCCAAGAGTTTCCTGGGTGAGAACCACCAGCTGTATCATTCGACGTTGTCTATGGCTTTGAGAAGGATCCTCCTGGAACCTAGGATGTGTGTGATCTCAAAAAAAAAAATTCAACTTAGCTTTAAAATCATTTCAGTTTCGACTTTGCTTTGACAAATAATTAATCTTCGTCATTATAATCTTAATTTACATCCAGCCTGTGGTCAGTTTTTTATTCAAACCATATATTTTCCACTACCGGCTGGCTAGGCCTGTCGTAGCTTCTTATGTATTATAATATAACTTAAGACGAGGACAAGCACAACATCCAGTCCCCCGGCCATTGATTCATCACTGTGGAAGAGTAAACCCACATTTCACCAATGATACATTTTTCGGCCATACCGGGAATCAAACTCAGGACCCTTAGCTTGGCAGACAAACACGCTACCAAATTATCTAAGGTGTCAGATTGTTATAATAAACATTGATAGTTAAAATGCCAACTTTTGTTCAATTATTGCTATTTTTAGAGCCAACATATAAGTTGCACCATAGAGTTTTTATCAAGGTACTGTCACTGGACATAGGCAACACACAGTTCATAATTTACACTGCTGCCGCCGGACAGAGAGGAACATGGTTCACTTTACACTGCTGTCATTGGACAAAGATGTAATGGCTGCCTCTTGGATGGAATTTGACAAACCACTCAATTTTTCGAACTATTGTACATTATATTGGAACTCTTCAGGAGGGAGTATGAAACTGGTGTAATATGCTGGGACTGTACCGGTCGGCGGGAATCATTGCGCACATCTAATAATAAAACTCAAGGTCAAAATGAAGAAAGCGGGAAAATGTACACACTTCAGGGTCACTGAAATGTTAATTCCTGTGTTTGTCCTTTATGTTATTCTTTTTACATGTTCCTATCTAAGTGGCTTATCATTCTTTACAACTTTTCTTTTCCTCCTGTTGTGTTTACTGGTTTGCTTTTTTTTTATGAAGTTGCGTTGCGCGTTTCACACTCCTCCCTGATGAGTTCCAATAGAATGAAACATAGTTCGAGGGATTGGGCGGTAACAATCGATCTTATTCAAGAGACAGCCAATGGCAGAGCAGTGTAAATTGTGAACTGTGTTCTTTTCATTGTAAAAGCCATATTGTGTTCGTTCCTTTTATATATTTCCATCCACCCTTCCTGTACCTTCTTAAAAATATAGTTTAGATCAGTGTTAGTTGATGGACGAATCTGTTTTGTGTTTCTGATATTAAAACTCACCCATGACAGAACAGCAAGTAAGTGATCATGATGAAAAAAAATTCTTTCTCGGCATCTCAAATAAAAAATAGAAATAAGAAGACGCTACAATATGAGTTTAAAATGAAGAGCAAGACACAAAAAAACAAATGATGTGGAGACATCTAAAAAGTTTGGGTGTTTCCAAGGCTAATACATTATTTTAGACGGGAGGGGGGGGTTATTTTTCTTTTAGCTCGAGGTATTATCGAGACTGTTTATTTTACATGTAGCCCAAATTCAAAATTTTAAGGTTATATTATGTGCAAGGTTGTACTATATTCGGGCCAATACGGTAATAGGCTAGGAAAAAAAACTCTGCATCTAACCTGCTTCATTGGGTGCGTGGTCTAATGCGCTACTCTCATACTAGAATAGACTGTGCTGATGATGGGGAGGTCAAGGTTCGAATCTTGGTCAGACTTTCGGTTATCCGACATATCCTCGTTATGTGCAATTTACATTGTTGTGAAGTATGCGCAAGCATATTATTTTCTCACTATCATCGCTTCTTTGTTAGTGAGGGAGTCATACACTGCCGAGCTGCGCGTACAGTCATTTTAGATCCAAAGATTTGTTTAAATAAAATAAAAGTTATTTAACTTATTTCATTACAGTACTGTATTGTATTTGTACTGTAGAATAATTACTAACAAACCTTATTTTATACCACATCTGCCCTTCTATTTATTTACAGGAACTTGGATTTGTTTCTTTGCCCGTCTTCTTCCTTCATTTGTTTCCGTATTATCCGACCGCCTGTTGGTTCCGTTTAGGTTGGATTATTGAGAGACTACTCTATACAAGAGCTCAAAATGGCAGTAATTGAACATAAATTGAGGATTTTGGCTGTCGATATTTTTATTGGTGAAGCTTTGTATTTTACAAGGTGAAGTCAAGTTGAAGTTTCGAAGTTTCCCAAACCCTCAACAAAGGCTTTTTTTTTTTGGTGGAAAAATTGCGACATGTTCTCGGGACAATACAGTAAATAGGAATGTTTAGCATAAACAATGACCATAGGAATATTTGTTTACAGATTTGGATTCTAAACTGTGTGTGAATAACAAAATCGAAGGCTCGTACTATGAAGACATGTCATCGGCCCTGATTTCTATACGCAAACAAGATGCGGACAGGACTTTCCTGGTTTGTGTGCTATCAATAGGAATGTCAGACTATATACCTTTATATACTCTTGTTTTTTACCTGAACTATAACACTCTAGATTATTATTATTATTATTATTATTAGCACCGCGTCTTACTACCCGTTCGGGTTATACGCACTTACGCTAATGTGTAATGGTAGGGTGATTGTGAGATGAAAATGAAGGACCTACAGTTTAACGTGGGATCCAAACCACCGTGGAGGCCTGGCATTCCCCACATTCACAAGATGTCTTGTCAGAGGTGAAGGAAGGGTTTGGTAATCAGATAAATCATTGCCGGGACCGAGGATTAAACCCCGGCCGCCAGCACAGAAGTCTGACACCTTACCCCTAGACCGCCAGGTCACCAACACTCTAGAATAAACTACTATAAATATTAGTAAGGCTGGACCAATGTCGATAACCAATCCAATATATCGACCAATATTGGCGCAATCGTCCAAGGACAGTCGGTTTATTGCGCAGATATTCTACACTGATAATTTATATGTTTCCCATCACTTGATGGCTAGGCCTGTCGTAGCTTTGTATGCCTCTTATAATCCAACTAAAGATTAGGACAGGCACAAAATCCAGTCCCCTGGCCATTAATTTGTCACTATGAAACATTTCATCAATGATACTTTTTTTTGGCTATGCTAGTATTTGAACCTGGGACACTTGGTTCTCTAAGCAAACAAGCTACCAACTGAGCTAAAGTGTCAGATTAAAGTCACATCAAAGGACCAAAATATCTTGTGAGTAATGTACATATTAATTTCTTTCCTGCGCATTATTTTCTATTTGTATTACAAAATGTAAAATACCTTGCCTTGAGGTTTTACTGTATATATAAAAATATATTGTTAAGACTCCTCTTATTTCAGATCTGGTTAACTGATAAGGTTTCAGAAGAATTTGAGTCTGCATATGTTAACGATGTAGATGATATCAAATTGAGGTGAGTAAATCGCTTGCATTTTATTTACGATAATTTGAAAACATATTTATAACGTTCGCTTTTGGTTCAATAAATTTATATATGGAAAGTAGTTTTATGAGATTAATAATTGCTCTAACTTAATATCTCGAAAATACTTCTACTCATCAGCGGCCTTAGTAAGGATGTGGGAATAGGTTTACTCGAAAATATAAGTTTGAGTCAAGTTTTTAACTGGTGCTCAAAATTAGTTTCAAAGCTCAAAACATTTTGGGCACGCTACGCAACATTTTCCGAGACTTGCTTCGTCGGTTGAATGGTCTAAGAAGTTATTCTAGTGGTAGACTAGACTCTCGCTGACATGGAGATCAGAGTTTGAATCTGGGTCAGATGTACTGAGTTTTTTTACAGAATGGTTTTCCACTAAAATGCGGATACACTTCCTTTAAATTCAACCTTCCTCGTCGCTTACACATTATTGTAATTAGTACATAGGTGTTTAACCTAAACTGGAAGTGGGAGACGGTCCTTAAAAAAAACAAATATGTCTCCAAAACAAATTAATCTAATAATTGTATTTAATTTTCACTTCTCCAGTAAGGAGCTTTCTCTGCAGTTCCGCCTGGACAGTAACGCCACCAACACCATTTGTATTCAGATTGGCAACATAGTGGAGAAGGAGATGAAGACTTCTTCTTCAAAGTGAGTGAGGGGGATGGACTCACTTGACGTCCTCTCGATTCGCTGGTCCTCCCCTTCTAATAGAGTTAAACCTAGGTCATGTACTTGAGAAGTAACAACACATTTTATTCACCTCTTGGTCCAACAGCAGCAGTGTATAAAATGTGAACCATGCTCCTCTTGGTCCAACAGCAGCCGTGTGTAAAATGTGAACCATGCTCCTCTTGGTCCAACAGCAGCCGTGTGTAAAATGTGAACCATGCTCCTCTTGGTCCAACAGCAGCCGTGTGTAAAATGTGAACCATGCTCCTCTTGGTCCAACAGCAGCCGTGTGTAAAATGTGAACCATGCTCCTCTTTGTCCAAAGACAGCAGTGTGTAAAATGTGAACCATGCTCTTCTTTGTCCAATGACAGCAGTGTGTAAAGTGTGAATTTGGAAGAAAGTACAGGTAAGGTAGATAGAAACATATAAAATTATTATTATTATTAGCACCGCATCTTACTACCCGTTCGAGTTATACGCACTTACGATAACGTGTAACAGTAGGGTGATTGTGAGATGAAATGGAGGACCTACAGTTTAACGTGGGATCCGAACCACGGTGGAGGCCTGGCATTCCCACACATTCACAAGTTGTGATTAATACACATCTTGTCAAAGGTGAAGGAAGGGTTTGGCAATCAAATAAATCTGTTCCGGGACTGAGGAGAAACATATAAAAGGAACAAAAACAATATGGCTTTTTACAATTAAAAGAACACAGTCTACACTTTACACTGCTGCCACTGGACAAAGAGGTAATGTCTGACACATAAAGAAAATTAATCG
Source organism: Timema poppense (assembly GCA_902141375.1). Classification (NCBI taxonomy): domain Eukaryota; kingdom Metazoa; phylum Arthropoda; class Insecta; order Phasmatodea; family Timematidae; genus Timema; species Timema poppense. The sequence continues at coordinate 33,107 of CABFOV010001523.1, forward strand.
TTACCGCCCCAATCCCCCGACCTAGGTTTCATTTTATCAGAACTCATCAGGAGAGAGTGTGAAATATGCAAAACACTAAAAGAGCAAACCATAAAATACAAAAGGGAGAAAAAGTAAATTTGTAAAGAAGTGTAAGACACTCAAGAAGTCACGTTTTGTCTCGGCATTCTTGAAGAGGGGCTATTCTCAGTGTTCTCAACATGACAACAGTGTGAATAACGGCTATGGACGACGTAGCTGTATTGCGTCTAGAAAAACAATGGACTACGACTGATGAATCGCAGCAGTCAATAGTTCCTAGTAAACTCCTCCTCTAGGTGCACATTAGCAAAGAAAAATCGGGAACATATTTTATTCCAAACCAAATCAATTTTTTTCTTTTTCGTTCAGTTCCAGGTTCTCCATCATAATGCTATGTCCGATATTCAAGCTTCTACGTACCTTGCTGGCAGATAACCTAGGAGCCATCGACGCGTTATTGGGTTGCGGCGTGCCCATGCCCAACCCCGAGACGTATGAGGAATTCTACATGATGGACCCCAGCGAGCAAAGGTTTTGTCTCGACTCCTGGTTCCATTGCATCAACTGGTTTATCGAGTTGGTCAACGCCTTTTCCACCCACACCGACACCGACAACATTAGAAAGGTAATCAAGTTTTTAGAGTTGGATATGGGGTCCATTTTTTCCTCAAATCCGAATCAATTCTAGGAGCGGTCTCGGCACAGATTTATCTGATTTTCAAACCCCTCCTTCACCTCTGACAAAACATCTTGTGAATGTGGGGAATGCCAAGCCTCCACCGTGGTTCGGATTCCACGTTAAACTGTAGGTCCTTCATTTCATCTCACAATCACCCTACCATTACACATTAGCGTAAGTGTGTATAACCCGAACGGGTAGTAAGACGCGGTAATAATAATAATAATAATTTATGTTTTTGATAAACGGTTTTCCACTCTAACTTCGTGCAAATGTAGGTACACTTCTTCTAAATTCAACCTTCCTATCCCTAACTCATGAACATAATTAGTACATGCCGCCTATAACATAAACAGGAATAAGACACTGTGCTAAAAATAAAATTGTTTATAGCAAAAAATTAGAAATTACCCCTAAAAAAAAGTCTAATTTTTCAATTTAAATTTTCTTGACCAATAATTTAATACTTATCTGAATATATCAATGTCGTAATGAATGGCTAGTAAGGAAAAAAGTTAACGATTATTTAGTATTTGTATTTTCTATTCTATTATATTTTTATTTCCGCTTAAATCCATCATTTTTCCCCAAGTTTTAAATTTGAAATTTGGGATACGTAGATAAAATAAAGATTTGAATGCGTATGATGGTAAGTTTCAACTCAAACTCAACATGTATTATTCACTGCTATTTAACTCATAAATAGAAATGAGGCTATCATTTAAGGTTGTATATATATTAATTGTTTGTTGTCTTATAATTCCGCTGGTCGGTGTGTTGTAGGTGTGTTTTAGACTCGACCAGATTGTAACACTCCTAGAACTTGTGGCGGAAAAATTGCCCAAATCTCACGACTACAAACCTCCGAACTGTAAATTCCACTACGACTGTAAGCCTAAGCCCCTCGGACCCACCAAGAGCAAGAAGGGAGCAACCAAATCGTAAGAATCTAATGCCCCCGCCCCCTTTTTGTTTTTATTGAACATTTGTTCTAATTCAACCCTTATAATTTATGTGTTAGGAAGTATATAAATTTAGGTATATCAAATTTGAGTTTCTTTATATTAGGGGTGTGCAAAGTTTTTTTTCTCCATAGCAAACTAAAATCTAATATATTAAATATTCTCAAAGCTGAATCAAAGTTCGAATAATTTTTTTAATTTTTTTTTAGACTTGTAAAAGTATTATACTGTAAAAATCGGTAGATCAAATGGTTTTTTTGATAACAAGTCAACTTTTGGTGGTATGTTGCAACACATAGAATTAATACAGCAAAAATGTTTCTACAAGTATCAAAGACACTAAATATAATATTTTTTTAAAAAATCGTTAAATTAGCTTAGGCTTTTTATATATAATTATTATTATTATTTCTTTGGTATTGCTAAATGTTTATCTTTGATCAAAACATGGTTATTATGGTAGCTTGATCAACAATCTAATTTGTCATTGTTATTTGTTTGAGGGAAATATATTTTTAATATTAAGGGAACTCTTTTTCGTCATAGGAATGTTATTGTTAATTGAATTGACATTTAAATCCATATAATGGAACACAATTCACATTTAAAAAGTCACGTCAATTTTGCAAACATATATTATATTGTATTTATATATTAAGGACAAAACTGTATAAATATAATTGATTTATAAAAAAAAGAAACCATTATTCTCTTTGTTGCTTATGGCATGATAGACACGACAAACAAAATAGCATTTGTAAGTGGTACCAAGCCTTAAATACCCAATTCAATGGCAAAACAGTCTAAATCGTCACACTCGTGTAAGACTGGCCTGTTGAAGACAAGGAGATCCAAGTTTGAATCCCAGTCAGGTCTACTGAGGGTGGTTTTTTTCCATAAATGATTTCCCACTCTCCTTCCTTCTTTATCGTATTTCAGAATATTTAACCAAATAAAATATTTTTATCCACTGCATGGGTGCACCATTGTAAATAACTTGTTTCCAGCATTATAAGTTACATGGTTTAAATTCGTCAGTCGCCATTTTGAAGATATGTTATTTAGACCTTTTGTGGAAGTGCTGTCACTACATAATTATTTTTATAAAGTATAATAAAACGATAAATAAGCTTTGTGCCCGACCTCAAATAAATATAAATAATATTGGCCTAAATTACATTAAATTACATTCATACATTACCATCTGTTTTCATTACAGTCATCCAAAGTGATAGATGTCAGCTGTTGGCATAGGGATATATTTAAGGGATTATTTCTAGTAACTTTTTGAGCTGTCATACAAGTAAACTAAGGTTGCGAACGAATGACGGGTTTAGCTAGTTTCATGATAGTTTAATGAATTATTTCATTACTAACTCAAGAAAGAAAATTGTCCCCAGGAAAGGAAAGAAAGCCGACAAACAAGAAAATAACGAGACGATAAATGGTCCAGCCCCAGTACCGAACACAGCGCCGGCCAAACCCAACCAGGGGAAAGCGTACACGGGCAAGCGCGTGTTGTGGTGGGATGTCGTCACCGCGTACAAACCTTTCTTCCAGGAGCTGGACATGGAAGTCTTCGTCCTCTTGTCGAAAGAACTACGCGCGCCGACGAAATCACAGGTAAGAGTTTGCTCGAGTTTTTTTTGAACTGGATGTGAGAATACAGATTGTAACCAACAGTTTTAGTCGGGTTTTAGGGAACTTGGTAAACCGTTGTGAATCCAAGAGTTTCAATTTCAAATAAAATGTTTAAAAATGGTAATGATCCCAATATACTCCAAATCAAACAATTTCATAATGAAAATCCTATGACGTATTTATCGGAATCGAAGACAGGTTTTTTTCCCAAATTTGTAGCTTCAAAATTTAGGTGGGGTCATAAAATCACATACTAAGGAAAGAGTTAGGCCTACATAAAAAGGAAACATTTTACATCTTTATTTAATATTAATACAATAGTGCAGTACTGCCTTTTTTTTTAGATATTTTATCCATTTTTGCGGATTTTAAAGGTATAACACAGATCACAGAATATTTGGTTATTTCCACGGATTTTTAGGCTATCGTTAAAAATAACTACTTAGTTGTGGCCCGATATGATACTCGATAACCGTAGTATCAGCTGGAATCGCAATAATCATTACTCTACAGTCTACACTAAAAATCTCTAAACCACTTTTTTGTATTCAACAAAGTTAACTTCTCAAATGGGTTGGCGATAGTGATGGGCATAATTGAATTGATTTTTTATTTTTTTTCTGCTGTTTTTGATTACTCTTCCAATTACTTCACTATGATATTAAAAATTCAGCCATACACATTAATCTAAATAAATTCAAAAACAAATAATGAATTATCAAATTGTTATCTATTTAAGTCTTAAAACTTTGCCTACATAGCTAGCGCTTGTCCAATTAAGATATGAGAAAACTCGAATTGATTTTAAACAAACAATCGATAATACATAGAGTTTACTAGAAAATTTTAATGATGTGAACTTGAGTTTTAATTCGTGAAACTCCACAAAATATTTAACTTTTGATTAATATCACGTAAATTATTACCCTTAGATAAGGTGATCCTAAATCATCGGTTTTGAAATAAGAATAAAGATTTTTCTTTAACTATCACTAATTTTTTACGCTTGGCTGTCATGGCGGTTGACTTTACGGTAATTCATATCAAACCTGTTTATCAGTTAGTTTTTTTTTTTTTTGTAACACGTGAAATGTGTTTATCTTTTCTTTATAAAAGAAAAAGTTTGTTGTGTATTCGTCCTTTGATATCTTCCCGCAATCCTGGTAAATTGAGAGTGTACTGTGTGGTGATGTATTTCCTCTCTCTCTCTCTCTTTCTTTCTCTCTCTCTCTCTCTCTCTCTTGTTCAGAACGATGAAACAGACGAACCCAAGCTAAACTGCGGTACCCTCCTCTTCCTGCTGATGGACTACGTGGACAAGGTGGAGTACATGCTGCCGGATCATACCAAGCGCATAATGCCTTTCAAGTTCGCCAGCCACAAGGACGTCTGCTTCGCCAACGTGGCCAAGGTGACGCCTGTGAGCTTTGCCAAGACCGCCATAAAGAACCTCGACGTGCTCTGTGTCAAACTGGAGCAGATTTTTGAGTGTAACAAGGTATACCAACTTAGCTGTGTGAGTAAATTATTTTTATTTAGGGGGGGGTGTCTACATTTTAGATTGACAATAAATAATGTAATTTTTCAAGTTAAATAAAAGGTAATTTTGACAGTTGAACCGCTAACTTAACTTCTTTAAGACGCTCCTGTCCCAAAACGACGGGGTCCATGATGGTCCGGGCATGTTTGAGGAAGGTACGGCCTCGATAAAGCTGTGCTGTGACTACCTACTTTGGGGTCTCTCTGCGACCTTCTCCTGGGAGGGTCTGCGCCATGCTGAGCACAAGAACCTTCTCAAAGGTGAGCAGTCGGCACACACCTTGAAGGAGAGTTTTTTTTTTTTAAATAGCAATACTTTTGAAAAAAATTTGAGATTTGATTTTTTATTGTTATATTTTCATCTAATCATATATTTTATATATTTTTCATAGCATAATAATAATAATTTAATCATTGAACAGTAATAATTATATAATCATAGGGCTGGGCCAATAAGCCCTTTCGCAGACATCGCCGATGCCGATATTTTGTTTCCGATATTGCCTGTAACCGATGCCGATTTAGTATTTTTGTATGCAATGTTAGAAAAGTGTACAGTAACAATATTCAAAAACAAGAATTATCTGATTTTGTCACTTTTTTTTACTTTCCATGATAATAATATGTTTGTTGAACAGAAGTTTAAATTAAAGTTTTAAACGTTAAAGTTGGTTAGATATATTTTATTGTTATAGCTACTGCACTGTTATAGTAGACATGAGTGAACATAATTATTTATATATGAACTAAAATATATACATGATTTCTGAACGCAGTTTTGTGCAGCTAGCCCCTAAAACCCTAGGACACGCAATATCAAAATAATGGTACTTTTTATCTTGAACATATTCATTGTTTTTGCTGTGGGAATAAGTTATGGATACACAAATAAAATATAGTTTAGTTAATTCACCCAATGACAAAAATGGGTTATGTAAAATAACATTAAGGTGAATAAAATTAAATGGTTTATTTTGTTTACAATGTTGGTTTTGCTGTTTAGTATAAAATATATCTAACGCGGAATTAAAAGAATTTGTGTTTACATGCAAGCGACTGTATTTAAATATTTTTGTTTGAACTATAAATTATATTTTCATTATTTTAAAATTTAATATATATCTATAAATTTTGAATTATCGGCGTAAAATATCGGCATGATAAAAAACCGATTATATGTGAATGATAGTGCCAATATCGGCCGATAAATAGGGACGATTACCAGCCCCAGCCCTATATAATCATTATAATACTATTTAAAATTAAGGGAATAATGCTTAGTAATATATTTACTATAATATAGATGATTATTATTATAATTATTAATTATATGGAAGACTATACAGAGGAAGTGTACCTGCATTTGTGGAAAAAACCACCCTTAGTACACCCGACCGAGATTCGAACATCGATATTTTTGTCATCTGCAATCTAGTATACTGCGAGAGTAGCACCTTAGACCATATGGCCACCGAAGCAGATTTCCATCTTAATTAACACTTTGATAGTTACACATGATTTAGGTTCAATCCAGTCACTATACAATAGACAAGGTAGTAAAAAAAAAGAAAGATTATGGCGTATATGCTAATTAATATTAGAGATGGAATGCTCAAATCCTAATGTATTAGAGATTAGTAAAAATCTCAGCTACAATTATGAGAACCTCGACTTCAAATAAGGATTTGAAACAATTGGTAAAAGGAATTATATAGACTTGTGTAATTGGGCGAGGGTAACAAAATCACAAAAAACTGATCGAATTGTATTAACGACGTTGCCTGATTGAGAATTTCAAAACTATTTTGCAAATCAGGTTGCATCTTAACTTGACACACCTAAGCTATCTTACCTTCCGCCATTCTTCCTCCTTTAATCGCTTCCATTAATCTCCTCTCACTTAAACACTTTTCGTTAACCAAAATGATAACATAAAACTTAAACTCTTCCAACCCGTGAAAATTGTGAGAAATTTTTTTAAATCCATTACTGTTTCCAGCCTGTGGTCAGTTTTTTATCCAAGCCATATATTTTCCACTACCGGCTTGCTAGGCCTGTCGTAGCTTCATATGCCTTATAATATAACTTAAGACTAGGACAGACACAACATCCAGTCCCCAACCGTTAATTCATCGATATGAAAGGGTAAACCAACATTTCAATAATGATAAATGTTCAGCCATCGAACCCGGGACCCTAAGCCTAGTAGTCAAACACGCTACCGACTGAGCTAAGGTGTCGGGTGCGAGAAGCTCCTGAAGAACAAATAATAAAAATAAGAAAATACAATTTCCTGTCCTTGTCTCGTGATCGTCCCTAGCGGCATTGAGGCGTCTCGCCAGCCGAGTCAACCACCAATACCAGAGCCTGTCCATTAAAGAGCTCCTGAAGGAGTGCTGCGAGTATGTGACCAGTTTTGAGTCCAAGGTCCTGGACGTCCAATCCGCGAGCAGTCTCGTCAAGCTCCTACACACACTCATCGGCTTCAGTGTCGGCGAGGAACCGCGGCTCAAGGAGAAACTCTGTGAGTACACTTTGGGCAGGGTTGCCAATGCGCGTGGGAGATCCAGGCTCTCTTAATCAAACCATTGAATTCAAACACATAATATATATATTTACGGTTTTCGTTACAATTTGAGGGGCTTAAAATGTGCGTATAATTGGCCTTTAAAAGAAGTTCACATATCTTAGTTTCGAATTTTGGTCGGCCTAACAGCCTTTGGAAATGGGTGAATCACCTTTTTATTTTTACTATTTTCCATTCTTATAAATTAATTTGTTCACAGGGCCTTCTCATTGTCATCCACAACAAAATTGTTGAATGTATTAAATATAGGCCTAAATGAAATATAACTAAGCAAGGGAATCGATCCTGGGACCTTTGGCTTGGCAGGCCAATGTTCTGCCTTTGTGCTCTTCAGAATGATTCTGCTCAATTATGTCCACACAACCATCTACCAGTACAATTATTATTATTAGCGCCGCATCATACTACCCGTTCGGTCCAGTACAATTAATAAATTTGATAGCTGACGATCTCATAAATGTCAAAAACGGACTTTGCCATTACTCTTTTAATGTCACAACTAGTTCATCATTTTTGTAAGGTTGTACACGAAAACTATATACATGGTGGCTACAGACAGGGAAAACCTGGAAAAGTCAGGGAATTTTTGGATGACAGGGAAATGTCAGGGAATTTAACTAAAAATAAGGAAAAGTCAGGGAATTAGAGAATATGTTTAAAATATTCCATTAATTTCGCAACTAAAGACTAAAACAAAAGTTAATAATACCTACATCAAATAACATCTCAGATTTTAAAATAACTGATAACACTGTTTATGTATATCAGATACAATTTTTTTTTTAAATATATGATTAATAATGAATCAAACCAGTCATTGTCCACCATTAAAACTGGAAAAAAGTAGTCAGGGAAAATTGAAAAATGTTGCCTGGAAAACCCGAAAAAGTCGGGGAATTTTGTAAAATATGTTTTGTAGCCACCCTGTATATAAGAAAAACCTCTTTTCACTTTATTAGTTAATTGTGTTATATTTGGAAGAAGGTTTATTAAGGGTGGATAAAAACACATAAAAAGAACAAACAAAATATGGTTTTTACAATGAAAAGCAGAACACATTTACACACTTCACACTGCTGCCACTGGATGAAAAGGGGAATGGCTGGGGAAAAAAAATGGATTGTTACCGCCCAATACCTCGACCTTGGTTTCATTCTATCGGAACTCGTCAGGAGGGAGTGTGAAACGCGCGACGCAACTTCCTAAAAGATGAAACAAAAAAATGAAAAGGGAGGTTAAGAATGGTAAGACATTAAGATAGGAATATGTAAAAGGAATAACTTAAAGAACAAACGCAGGAAACGAACTTCGGATGAGAATATTTGTCCAATGGCAGCAGTGTAAAGTGTGAACAGTGTTTTTGTTTTCGTTGTAAAAGCCACCTTGTGTTTGTTCCGTTTTTATGTTTCTATCCACCTTTCCTATAACATCTTCTAAATATAATACAAATTACAAACTGGTATCAAATGGTGTGTGTGAGGGGGGGGGGGAATTTTTATTTTTATTTTGAAGCAATGTCGATCATATAGTACAAAATATTATTAACATATTTAGTCCTAATTTGATAAATTAAGTTTTATCACAACATGTAATTTAATAATATTGTTATGCGAGCGTTAATTCGTGATGTACCCACCAGAACAAAAGGATAAAATTTGAACAATTTTTTATTTGCTCTTACTAACCGTTTGAATTATACACTTTAATTACACTAATGGTTTTAGGGTTTAGGAAGGTTATATTTAAAGGAAGCGTACCCACATTTGCGTGGAGGGAGTGTGGAAAAACAATTTTGAAAAAATAACCTTTAGTACACCAGACTGATATTCAAACTTTGATATCGACTGTCTAGTCGGCAAAAGTAGCGTGTTAGATCACGAGGCCACTGAAGCAGGTTTAAATATGGTTATTGTCGAAGCTTAATCGTTGCTTAATCCAGAAATTTAATTTCATATCGATGCCGAAGCCGGCCATTATTCAAAGCAATAGTTGAAATTTTCAAATCTTCGCATAGCCTTACCATTCGTAATAGTGATAGCTTAGTCATGTCACTGGTGTACCCCGCTTTCAGCCGCCATCTGTCACAAATACCTCACCCAGACCTGGTTCACACTCCGCGGGGAGGAGGAGAGCGGGCCCCAGTTCAACAGGCATATTGCGCTCTTCCTACAGATGTACCTGACGAACGCGCCCGGAGCGTTTGACGTTGTCCGCGAGATCGCCGACACCGTCGCTTCCGAGTCTGCTGCTCTCAAGACCAAGGAGGACACGCTGAAGAGCTTCCCCGCCATCAAAAGGTAAAAAAAATTATCAAAACCCACACTTCCTACTGGACCCTTCCTCTCAGGGATTCTCTATTCAACATATATGGTAAAAAAAAAAGAGCTTGTAACCTGATCAGATAAAAAAAAAGTAGAAAATTTAAATAGTGTTTGGTGAGCATAAATTAGGTTTGAGGGGTGATCTGGCGGTCTAGGGGGTAAGGTGTCAGACTTCTGTGCTGGCGGCCGGGGTTCAATCCTCGGTCCCAACACAAATTTATCTGATTACCAAACCCTTCCTTCACCTATGACAAGACATCTTGTGAATGTTGGGAATGCCAGGCCTCCACCGTGGTTCGGATTCCACGTTAAACTGTAGGTATTTCATTTCACAATCACCCTACCATTACACATTAGCGTAAGTGCGTATAACCCGAACGGGTAGTAAGACGCGTTGATAATAATAATAATAATAATAATAAGGTTTGAAGCTAGTTGAGCAACATATGTATATATTTATTTGAAGGTATCATGCACGTATAGGTTGGTTTATGCATAATATTAGAAGTTGATCATGAGTTTTTGTTAACCACGTGTTTCTTCCAAATTAGTAGGATTTAATTTTTTTGATCATCAGTATCTTTTATTGTTGTTTGCCCCCTAAGCAACCCAATTTATTTTGGACTTAATATTGACTTGGTGTATTCTTGATGTTTAGAGCATCTAAAAAGCGTGTGCAGATACTTACAAATTTATTAATTGAACTTTTCATCTATAGTTTGTATAGTTACCATGAGGAACTTAAATAATAATAATAATAATAATAATATAAAGTAAAATTTAAATATTAACTTAGAATTTTACTTTAACATAAAAATCTTTCTATGTATCTACATGACATGAATGAAGGATCTAAGATATTGTTATTTGTTATCACAATAACTATTGCTTAAAATTGATCGTCACCGCCCAATCCATCATTCTTTACCATTTTCCTTTTCCTCCTCTTTTGTGTTTTTTTTTCTCTTTTAGGAAGTTGTGTTGTGCGTTCCACACTCTTCCCTGATGAGTTCCGATAGAATGAAACCTAGGTCGGGGGATATGGCGGTGACGATCAATTTTCTATAAGAGGCAACCATAACCTCTTTTTTCCATTGGCAGCAGTGTAAAGTGTAAACTGTGTTCTTCTTTTCATTTAAAGGCCATATTATGTTTGTCCCCCTTTTATATGTTTCTATCCACCTTTCCTATACCTTCTTACAAATATAATACAATTACCTCTTAAAGCGAAATAGGTTTTCCTTATAGAATTATGTTGCTTAAAATTAAAATTGCAAAAATCACATTTATCATCTTCTTTAATCTTTGCATTGCTATCTTGTCCTATCTGTGAACATTCTAAGGTATCAATGCAACACTTCTACAGTCAGTTAAGGAGGACGGCACTTCTTTATTCCCAATTCCCCCAACCAGGTGGGTTGCGAATCTTGAGTAACGATCATTTGTTATCGGCTCATTTTTACTCTGTTCGACTCGTGCATCCCACTCTGATGTTCGGTCTTTCTTGTTACATTTATCACCTTCAAGTCATGTTGGTTTAGGAAGGAGGTTGCAGCGCATTATTGTATATTTTGTTTCCAACACAAACTTTTTTTTTATATCCAGGAATATTTAATCTAACTCATTTCGGCTACACTATGATTCAAGTAAGACTTCACACGCTCTTAAAATGTGAGAAACAAATACTCGATAAAATACCTACTAAGCCGTGTTCAATAGACAATTAAATATACATTACCATGATTATTTATATCATCAACTGTTTCCAGCCTGTGGCCGGGTTGGTTTAGCATAATGCCTCCATCTTCCTCTATTCTTCCATCATATTTCCTCCTTTAATTTCATCCGTTCTTCTCCTCTCACTTGAACACTTTCTGTTATCTGCTCCTTCCATCTCTTTCTTGGTTTCTCTTACGGTCTTTTCTCTACATACTTCATTTCCAACATTTTCTTTGGCATCCTCTCTTTTTCCATCCTCATTATATTGTGTGTGTGTGTGTGTGTGTCCCCATTTGACAAAAACACAATTTTCTAACTCAATATTTGATTTCAGGAGCAACCTTAGCACGCTCTTGAACAATCTATTTGCGTCGTTGATAACTTCGGCTTCGGAAAAGTTGAACCAGGACTCCATGACCAACAGAAACAAAATGCAGCTATGGAAGGACATTAACGCTACCATACACAAGTTCATGAACATTTTGAGGCATGTCGGCACCAACATCAACAGACTGGCGTTTTTAAAGGTCAGAAATTTATGTATATATATATATATATATATATTTTTAAAACGGGTAATGTGCGAAAGCCGGATAATGTCGATATTATCCGGGAGATGTTAGCATTAACCAGGTGCAGGGGGTAAAGTTGTAAATATTAAGTCAGTAATAATAATAATATTTAGCACCGCATCTTACTACCCATTCGGGTTATACGCTATTGGGCTAGGAATTGGGAAGGTTGAATATAGAGGAAGTGAACCCGCATTTGCATGGAGGGAGCGTGCAAAACCTTTTTAGTAAAAACCACCCCTAGTTCACCAAACCAATATTTGAACCTCGATCCGCGCCGTCCTCGGCAGTCTAGCTCAACACGGAACTAGTGCATTAGTTAACTACACCACCGAGGCGGGTCCTTGCCATTCAATCCTCCTTTTAATGTTTATTAAGCACAATCATCTTCCTTTAATAACACCATTGGGGTATAATTTACTCGCAATAGTGAGAAATAATCAAGAAATAGCTATCCTCGATATGGCTGCTTAAGGATTTGATTTCACAACGTCCCCGGCAATCCAGCCTTTTACGAGAATGACGCCTTACACCATTCAACCACCAATGAGGGTAATTGATAATCGCTTTGCTGCCAAAAAGTCAGTAACGAGTCGGGGTGGCTCCGATTGCGAATAGCCTGGTCACCCAGATACTCCACACATCTAGTGAAGTGAGACTCTTGGTCGAGACAAACCTGATTGGACCATTGGTAGAGCTTTGGCGTCAAAAGTCCTTGGTTTGATTATCGTCATGTTTCACTTAATTTAATATATGGCTCGACTATTTATTTGTTCTTGCTCTTTTTTCAGAACTCTCCGCCGATGTTGAAGCTGTACCTCTCGGACGCTGTACCGACCTGGCATTCGGCATTCCGCAACCACGCGGATGAGGTTATGAAGGACGTCAATGACATGCAGGTGTTCACTCGATTCATTTACACACTCGCCAACGTAGGCAAGGTACGAAATTGCGGCCTATTTTTGGGTCTTTACATTATTGTTAGAGCTATTAAAATATATCAGTTTGTTTAAGTTTCTTGTGGCAGTTATTTGCTTCTTTTTTTTTTTACCCCCTTCCAAATTCATTTCAAACTTTTAAAATGAGCTTAAAATATCCCTTTTTTCATCTCGCACATCCCTGATACTTTTTGCTTCAAATATTTCAAGCTCTTTTTTTTTAATTACACTAATAGGTTAGGGATTAGGAAGGTTCAATTTCGAAGTAATGTACCCGCATTTAAATTGAAAGAGTGGAAAACCATTTAAGAATGACCCTCCTCAGTGCACCCGACCAGGATTTAAACCCCGATATTCCCGTCTTCGGCATTCTAATCCAACACGAGAGTAGCGCGTTAGATCACGTGGCCACCGAAGCGGGTTATTTCAAGTTAATAGGCCCTCTAAAAAAAAATTTAAATATATATTTATAAATGTGTAATTTTACTTAATATTTTTTATTGGTGAAGCTTCATAACCGCTGCATCCAGAATTTATCTTTAGAATTAAAGTCAAAGCTAACATCCAAAGTGAAGTAGGAGTTTTTGAAACTTCCCGCACTCTTATAATTTAATAAATGTTCCAAATACTATTTTGTTTTTTTTTGTTTGTTTTTTTAGATGGAAGAGAATAACAGCATGGTAGTGTACACTGCTCACGCCAAAGCATATATCGTAAAGTTCATGTTTGCAATGAAGGGTGTGCTGGCGTTCCACGACTGCTTGGACGCATTTTGGTCAGGCCATCTTAAGAACAAGGGTCTAGACGGCAAAGTGTTGCCTTCTCAGGTACACGCATTCGGCACAAAAAAAAACATGAGCTAACACTTAAAACAACAAATAAAAATGTTTTAAGTCCATTATCACGGTGTCTACTGGGTCACGAAAGTCATGAAAAGTTATACTAATTACAAAAAAAAAAGTCCCCAAAAGGTCATTAATTTTCAATATTTTGGACATTAAGTCACGGAAATATTTTTGTTTGAATTTCCCGCGCATCGAAACAACATGTTTTTGAACTACCCATGATGCCACGCGCTAGCCGCAAGTTGCTTTATTGTTTATACCTTGATACCAAAGACAAGGTTAATGTTCGCCATCTGTTTCAAGTTTAATGTTGCGCGTGAGTGTATTATGCTTATATATACATTATTATAATGTTCGACTGTTTATCGAAGGAATTTTTTGGTCAAAAAAGGTCACCAAAATGTGACCAATTTTGGTTTTTCCAACTCAATAGACACCTTGATTCTCGATCAAATTTTCGTTTTACAAATGAATCCTTAATCTTAGAAAAACATAATAAATATATCATGTTAACCCACCCACATTAGTATTTTAATTTCCTTTTTTTTTATTTTGTTCACATTAAATATTGATAAAATGGTAAATTAATGACCTCGGGTCTGGTTATTATTATAGATGGGGTCAAATCTACTATTTTAGCAAACCTAAACTTCAGTTTTCCTCTAAATATTAAAATTTGAATTTGAAAAATGTATAAACAAAGTCAGTAATTAATAGAATAGGGATAGAATACTAGGAAATATAAATAGTAACTAATTGCTAAACTTTTTGTATATATATAATTAGGGATAGGATCCTGGGACTGTCGAATCCTTAAGGAGATTTGAGGATTCAAGAAAATATTTAATTTGAGATTTGAAAAAAATAAAAATAATCTTAAAATTTTAAATAAGAATTTGTTTTAGAGCTATATTGCATATTGGGTAGGGTAGTTCAGCCCTAACTCGATTGTAGGGAAAAACTCAACAACCAAACCCCAGATCAGTAATTTAATTCATCGTCCCAAATGTTGTGGATTTTTTTAACTACCTGTTCAGGTTATACGCGTAAGTAGTAATTATGCTAATGGGTGAAAGAAAGTGAACTCGTATTTCTGGGGAGGAAGAGCGGGAAACCACCCTCCAGTTCACCCGACCGGGATTCGAACTTCAAACTCACCGTCGTCGGCAGTCTAGCTCAACACAAAACTAGTGGGTTAGTTAACCACACCATCGAGGCGAGTAACACTGAACCGAATGTATGAATGTTAAAATGAAATGTCACCACCCCATACCTTTCAAATGTGGGCCTGTGGGATGTGTGGTAGCCGAGGATAGAAGGGGGGGAGGGGGAGAGTGAGGATTCGTTCAGCTTGTTTTGTTTTTTTATCTGTACCTCCATGCTCTATGACAAGAAATATTAAAGAATTTAAAAGACTATTTAGGATCTTGTGGCAAAATGAAGTATTGCAAGGAATAACCAAATTGCCTTACTGACCTTCAGGTAATCCTACACGGTGTATAAACCCCGACACCCTGGGCTCGAACGGTAGCCCTCCAATAGACCGGCGTCCTAACCGGCATAACCCCAAAAATGGGCAGAGTCGCCACCCCTAGACTCGATGGTGATTAGTCAGCCATATTAGCTGAATGCACCACTTTTAATGTTCTCGGCGCATGGTTCTATTTGTTTACAGGTTAATCACAACATCTTACAATACTTGTTTTGTTATTCGCAATCCAGGGCACAACGATATTAAACAAACACGCCTCTCAATTTAGGTCGTGTGATTACAAAGGGTTTTGTTTAGCAAAAAAACGGTCAACATTTAATTAAGGTTATGTGATATAGAGCACTAGGCTAAAAACATTTAATTAATACTTATATTCTCTACTGTTCTGTTATATTTAAATGTCTTCTTATGTTCGTAATTTTTTCCATAGGATTTGAATTGAAATTCGTGTTTAGAAGGTAAAATGATTCAGATTTTAGATTCGGATTCGTAGAACGGTAGCTTCGGCCCATCTCTTGGTATAACATATTCATGGGTTCAGTTAAGTGATAAATGAATGATCTGGGGTCTGGTTAAGTTGGTCTTGTTTATTGATGTTGAGGCTGAAACACTAACAAGCCATATCGAAGCTCTCCAAAACAAACTACAATCCAAAATTTTCAAGATATTTTTTCCCCCCGCATCCTCCCTGAATTATTGAATCTCATCTTAAGGATTCTAGAGTCCCAAATATATATAAAAGTGGAGGCCATAAAAGTGAAATTTGTGAGGGGTGTGTTTGTTAGCTCTCATAAGGAGAAACAGGATTAGGAATAAAGTTGTCTGGGAAAGAGTGGGGGGTACACGGAATACATGAGATAGTAGAGAGATGGTAGGAACAGATAACAGAAAGTGTGCAAGGGAGAGAAGAAGAATGGAACGGTAGAAGGGTAGAGGAAGATGGAGGCATTTTACTAAGTGACCTGGTCACAGGATAGAAACAGTTGATGATGTATTATACAAAATCCAGTTTTTTTTCTAGCGAAATTCACTCATTTTATCTATCACTAGTGACGGTATATATTTATAGCTCCTAAAACCCAGTTTATATTTCCCAGGACATAACCTCTCTGCCGACTGACGATGACGACGCGGAAGATGAAGAGGAGGAGACGAATGAGTTGGAAGAGGGGGCAGATCGTTCGTCGAGCGTCACAGGTGCGGCCTCATTGGTGGAAGAAAACGAGCGGTTCAGTGAGGACGAACTCTCCGAGGTGGATTTGGATCCTGAGGTTCCACCCCGAGAGGACCCTTCGGATTTGGAATCTAGAGTCAGCTCCCAGTATTGACGACGACCTACACTCAATATGCGAAAATAATATTTTGAGACCCAGAGTTGCGGGGAAACTTTATTTTTCTGAAAGTTGTCAAAGAAAAAAGAAAATTGTCCCCTGACGACTCTTAAGCTAAGAGTGAAGGTAATTAAAAAGTATTTTGTTGGAATCAAAATATATATATTTTCCTTTCATTCATTTACAGAATAATTAAGTTAGAAGTTAAACTGTTATTCTTTATGAAAAAAAATTGGAAGTTTTATTTAATTTATGCAATATTATCAAGATACAAAAATGTTTTACTCTATGA
>CABFOV010001523.1:50280-70706 GCA_902141375.1 Timema poppense
TTTTTACAAAAATTTATTGATAGTTTCTGGTCGCACTCACTGACTCCTTGGCCGTCAAACAAATTATGTAGTTCTTTTTAATGGTCATAATCATTCCAGATATTGCTACCTTGTGCCAAAATGTATGGTGATTTATTTTTTAAATACATATGTGAACTATTTTTGTATCAATAATAAAAGGGGAGGAAAATGTTACATCAGAGCTACAAATTGTTAATTTATTAAGTACCTTTTTCTATAATTTAAAGAAAATGTATTTGATTACTCTCAAAGTGGGTTTAATTTCAGATTTAGATTATTATATTTTTATCCTTTCAAAGGGATCAGAATTTTAGTGGGGCAGCTCATTTTCAGGTCAATACAGTACTCTCTAAAATGGTTTACTTTTACATCCATTATTGTTTTTATCCGTGGCCCCGAGTCAATTTTTTTATTCAAGCCGTATATTTTCCACTACCGGCTTGCTAGGCCTGTCTTAGCTTCATATGTCTTATAATCTTAGTAAACACACATTTCACCAATGATACATTTTTTGACCATGCCGAGAATCGAAACCAGGACCCTTAGCTCAGTAGACGAACACACTGCAGAATGAGCTAAGGAGTCAGATGAAAGACGAGAACCAAAAGCACATAAAAGGTAACTAACACAATATTACTTTTACAGTGAAAATAATACAGTTCACAAATTACATTGCTGCCATTAAACAAAGAGAACGATTTTATTTTTCAGCATTAACAAAGTGAATTGCCTATATATATTTTTAACTTCGGGTTGAGACCACTTCAATATCTTAAAAGGCATCCAATTAGCAAACGATTTTCAGTGGAGTATCCCGGAACTCTTTTGGCCTGGGGGGGGAGCGAAACAAGTTCTTCAAATCCCATTTTTGGTTAAGTAACCCCTCTGCCCTTTACAAATAAAGTTTCATCACCACTGACCGAACCTGGATGAATTTGGAGACGATTTTGGGACGTGAGATTGCTGGTAAACTCGGGGAGGGAGCTAAAAGAGTAGGAATGGGAAACTATCGATAGTGTCACTTTTGAGTTTGGGCACCTAGTTCTCAATGAAATGATAAGAAAAGGGTAGTGGATCAGTAAATATATTATTTTGAAATAGAGCCAATTTTATTTTAAACACATCTTTTGTAAATATGGTTTTAAATACACAATTCAATTTCAGTATGATTCTATTTCTAATTTTGTTTTTCGTTTGATTTTTTTTTTTGATGGCCATTTATGATTGTAGGAATCTGCCACTAAGGCCTCTTTCAGACAATCTGCCTTTGTGTCGGGTGCCGTGTCCGGCATGGCGCCGGACTTAGAGATAACCATTGGTGCTTATGAGTGCCTTCACATGTTACGAACCGTAACATGTCCAGCTTTAAGCCGTGTCCGGCCACTGTTGTCAGCATGGCGTTCGTTTCAATCCGGCACGGCGTTAAATGTACAGAGTTTAATGTGCGTGTTCAGACTTGCCGACATTCCGCCGTCCGGCGGACACATTTCAGTACATTATAAGCAACGATGGCATCTCTAATCTTACTATTTCGTTTGAAGAGTAGTGCACTCAATCGATTCATGAGCTCATCAAAAATTACTATGGTCATTCTAAAGTAGTTGAAAAATTTTCTCTCTTCCTTTCTTAAAGATTGATACAAAGTAACAAAAGCTCCAACAACTGGTTTTTGTAGAATTAAAGGATGGACCCATTTCCTTGAACTGTTTTTACTTTTTATATACAAATAGTAAAGATACAACAATTTCTCGCGACTGTCGACGGTGGCAGCTTAAAAGCAGCTAAGAGGTATAGAAACGAATTTACACTTTAGGCCCAATAGACACGGGCCTAGGGGCGATGGCTTTAGTGGGCGGCACATTTTGAATTGCATTATTTTTATTATATTTTTGTTTTTAATAATTACGTTTAGAAATAATTGACTAACATTATTGAAATAGTTCAAGTTAAAGTCATAACGGCGATATTTATTTTTAAATAGCTATAGTTTGCGATCGCTTTGTTATTGACGTCAGTCTCCCCCTCTTCATAATGTTAACTCAGGAATTTTTTTTTCTCAAATAGTAACTTCAGCCCTTCCCCTCTATTACCCGCCCTCATCCTAACACCTCATTCCTCTGAAACTTCCTATATTTCTTACAAAAAAAAAATTTGGGGCACAAAATTTTTAAATCCGCCACTGAAGAGGGAACACAGAATGAAGCCGTGGATCAGATTTTCATGATCATGACGTTTGTCAAGGAGTGCGTCCTTTGGTGTGCAGGGTGCAATGCCGGGCACCAAAGATCAAAAAGGACATAAAGGATCGAAATGGCTTCGTTTTATTATGATTAGCATTTATTCTTAACTTTAATAGCTCTGCCACTATCGATAGTATCTAGACTATTAATATTTTCCCAACCCAACTGCAGAGAATAAGTGGGGCGTATTAATCTATATAATATAACTCGCTTTGCTCTTTAGGGGCTGTGACCCTATTTCCCAGTGAGTTTCTTTGTAAGTGGATGTAAATTGTAAACTAATTTAATTACAGAGCCGTTTTTTGATAGGTATTACCATTTAGCCACAAGAGACTTCCAAAGAAAGGTCCGCACCCCACTTTAAAGTTCCTTGACCAATTTAAATTTTTTCCGGAGGTTAAAAATTAATTTTTTTAGCTTTTTAGAATTTTCCTGTTGGTTTCAGTCTAGAAGCTATAAGATAGCAAAATTTCAAGTTTCTAGCTCATCTGGAAGTGGGTAAACATTAATGTGAGTGAGTCAGCCATGTGGTTTTATAGTATATAGATTTTCAGGGGTTAAAAATTGTTTTTTTTAACTTTTTTACATTTTCCAGTAGGTTACAGTCTAGAAGCTATAAGATAGCAAAATTTCAAGTTTCTAGCTCATCTGGACGTGGGTAAACATTAATGTGAGGGAGTCAGCCATGTGGTTTTATAGTATATAGATTTTCAGGGGTTGAAAATTGTTTGTTTTTTTTAACTTTTTTAAATTTTCCCGTAGGTTACAGTCTAGAAGCTATAAGATAGCAAAATTTCAAGTTTCTAGCTCATCTGGAAAAGTGTAATCATTAATGTGGCTGAAATTTTCAAGCTATCGTCTGCATACTATTGTGTAAGAGAGATGGAAACTCTCGGGTATCTCTTTCTCTCCTACATCCATACAAGGTAACGTGGCATGTTGACATCGTTCATTAATTTGATTGAATAAATTAGATACATAAATTTATGATTAGTTAAATAAAATAAGTGTGTTAAAAAAAGCTTTGAGGAGCATAACAAAGTTCAAAACTGGTGAGTTTTTTATTTAAATAAGTTGATGTAAGCTACTAAATATAATGATTTTTCAAGGAGGCTCGTTTGGAAGGCTTAATCTCGTACCAGAATCCTACATTACAATAGTGTTTAAGTAGGATAAAGACCTTCCAAAAGAGAATTTTTACTTCCATTTGAAATGGTCGTTTATCTTACCAAAATACTAATGTCTAAAATTATTTTGGTACGAAATAAAGCCTTACAAATTGGGATTATTATAAAAATCAGGGTTTAGTAGATACCATACTTCCTACAAGTCAACTAACCTAAATTATCGTTTGAACTTAGGACTTCTACACAAAGTATGTCATTCAAACAAATTTAATACAGTTTTAGCTAACTTGTTTCGATATAGTTAACGAAATTTCAACATAATATGGTTTCTGAAAGCAATATAAAAGATATGAGCGAACGTTAAAAAAAAATAGTTATATAATAATACTTTCCACAAGCTTATAACCTAAGTGATTGTTTCAATGGATGACAACCACATTCAAACAAATGTAATCAAGTTGTAAGATATCTTATTCATTATATCTATCGATCTTTCAATATAATATGGTTTCTGAAACCAATATACAAGCTAATCGCTAGCTTTAAATAAAAGTATAGTGATAATAGACTGTAAACAACGTGGATGCTCACTATATATTTAAATATATTAAAGATTCTATTCGTAATTGTACAGTCTTACTCGTAAAGCTGAATTGTATATCCTTTAACGTAAATGTTTCTTCAGGCAAGTGTGATATACTTTAATATTTTCAAACAATAACACTTATATTCATCAGAGACAAGGCTTTCACATAAGAACATGAAAAGAAACCGTTAAACCTGTCCCCTCACAATGAAGCAGATGATAAACTTAGGCGCAACGCTTTGGTCATTGAGCATGCGTATGCTTATCTCCATCCAGTATAATATAGAGATCACTGGTGGGGATATGGAAGCACCGTCTTCAAATATTGAACTCCAAGTGAAAGAAAGAAATATATAGTGACGAGTGAATCGTTATTTGCTGTGGGTAAAATGACTCAATAAACAGTTACCTACAGTGAAAGTGGTATGGGAACGTACCCTCCATTTATTCTGTAAGACATTAAACGTACCTTACATTACTCCGCTATGGTTAAGCTTATATGATAAGACCATAGTGCTAATCACAAAGGTAAGTCTTCTACCACTTACAAAAAAATCGAACATTGTGTCTATTACTTATGAACCTCTTTAGACAGCAATGTCACGTCGTGAGAATGGGTGACATCCTGAGGCGGAAAACCACAAAGAGAGCTTGATTGGCAAAAACTCATAGGTAGATCTAGGAATGAATAGATAGATGGGCAGCTGAAGGACCTTGACCACATAGGCTTACAGAGATCAAGTCAAGAAAGAGAATATATTAAAAAAATAACTGTGGGCATAGTTTAATGACGCCATGTGGGCGAAATGAAATAGTCGCGTGCAAGAAGAAATTCTTAGCCTAGCCCCCAGAACATCCAAATTAATATGTGTGTTGTCTCTGCTCTTCGCGAAAATGTATTTATTTATACACCTAAGACAACAAAATTCGGTAGTGATGGAATGTTGTATGAATGAAATTATGTTTTGTTTGTAACCTAGGATTCTAAATAATTCTAGTATTCACAATAATTTTACTATTGATTGTGTTAGATTTTTATAAAGCTAGCTTATTTTCAATTGCAACTTTTATATTTTCAGAAAGATGAATGTTGTTCATAAAATGCTATCAAAAGTGATTAATTTCAAACAACTGACTACTTCGGCTTCAAAATTTGAATCATATGACCCAAGGGTGGTTGCCGAAGGAAAAGGTAGGTTATTGCCTTTAAAAAATATATATATCAAAAATTACCGTAAATAGGTCATAAAGAAGGAATGTAATGTTGTTTGGGAATATTGTGAGCCAATATCGAAGTAAATTATGATTTCACTATGTTAATATTTTAATAATCCTTAAGTTGATAACCTCTTTAATTTTTGTGACTATATTATTGGTAATTGTGTCTAAATATTGGGGTTGAGTGTGAGAAAAAGATGAACTTTAAGAATTTTAGGAATAAAAGTGCATGCATGACTCGGTGTATGGATGTTGTTGAAGAGAAGGGAGTGTGCAAGATTAGGGAAGTTTGGAAAAAGTGAGTGATGATGAATTAAGTACGAAGGTTTTTTAAAAATCTTTATTCACAGTTTCTTTACAACCCCGTAAGCGAATAGAAGTGTTTAGGAATGTATGTGTATGTATGTTTGTCGGCATTTTTAATTAGGATATAGGTTTGAGAGTCTTAAAAGTATTCAATAAGTTTTTTAAACATGGTTTTAAGTCCAAAAAATAGATTTTTTAATTGAACCAAATATATATGTTAATAAGTAGTAACCAATAGTCACATTTTTTCCTCATTATGATCTAAATTCCCAAAATACAATCATAATGTTTAAAATATGGTTTTGTAAATAATTATCATCCGTTACTACCATAATTGTTGCACAATTTATGGTTAAATTTTTTCGAAAGTTTTATAAGTCAATTTTTTTTTTAATAGTTCATAGAACATACAATTGTTATACTTATTGATATGAATTGAATATATTTTATATCCATAGGCCATAACTTAAGTATCTAAATAAGACCCTAGAGCTTTCGAACGATCATTGCTCATGTTTTAAAAATAAAAGTTTGACGTTATCAGTGCGTGTGACACAAATGAGTTAAAATCGTGTTTCATGATTGCAGCGTCCAAGGCGAAAAAGTGGAAGTTCATATTCTTCTTGGTGTGTTTGCCTGTCGTAGGGGCGGCGTCATTTAATGCCTACTGGCTGACCACTACAACTAAGCGTGAAAGGCCTGAGTTTATCAAATACGATCATTTGAGAATCAGAAACAAGGTAAACTATTATAACAAAGTATTTAAAATATTGTTTACGTATTATAAGCTAGATAGAAATGTGCCTAGCTACAATAAAATATGTTTAAAATAAACAATCTAATCAATTGCATGTGTACAAAGAATCAGTCTATTAGATTTTATTTGACCGGGCATAGCTAATAGTGGACAATGAATAGTGTAGGCCTACAGCATACAATTTGGGAAGAAGAAAAAAGGTTAAACTTAGCGATTAAATAGTTCTACTATATTTTATTATAGAAATTAGTCTAACTTTTTGCTTTACTAAATAAAGTACCAGTATTTAAAAAATAATTCACTTAAAAGTTCAGTCCAAAAGCCAAATTTATTGGTCTATCTCTTGAAACATAAAGTAGAGCTAATTTATTGGTGCCACTATTATTGAATTAAAGTTTATTTTTATTTGGTCCTGATTGCATTATGTTTATAAATATTTTGGTATACCTATTTTTCTATAACAGAATCTAAAATGTAATACGTTTCCTTTAGTTTCATTCATGTTTGTAATTGTTGTCATTGACACTAAAACAGCTGAAATAATATAATAACGAATAAACATGTTTACCACAAGGTAATTTAAACATGAACAGAAGATATTTCCGTCCGCCGTATATACTGGCCTTAAATAGGGCTAGAGGCTCTTCTTACATTCTCATCTGATAAGTCTCAATTCCAAGGGTTGTCTATACCCAAGTCAATGCAAAATAAATAAAAGGTATAAGTTAAATCAACTTGTGTCGTCAACCATAATATTTACTATGGATCTTTATGAACTTGTTTTAACTTTTTGATAATTTATGTAGGGGCCTACTGTACATAATCCACTTTTAGCTACACATTATGCCTGAATATAAGCCTAGTCTTTTCCAGTGAACGACGTGGTTAGTTCTCAAATCCCAAATGTGTGTAATGAGTTGTTTTGTAATTTAAGTGATTATTTATTCTTTTTCTATGGATATGTGGGTACATATAGTTTATATTTTAGTCCTACATTCCTCAGCTATACCTCCACAATACAAAATATTTGGCTAGCAAGGTAGCTACAACGTTTAATGCTAGTACAGGATATCAGCACCAAACAAGGGACCAAACATGAGGGTGAGTCTTAAAAAAATTAAATAAAAACACTAACCTGGAGATTATATTAGAATGTAGGTATGAAGAAACTTTCCCCAATTGCGCTTGTCAGATTCCAACTCCTAACAGTTTTTACCGTAATCATTTTTAAATTGGTGTTTCTAAATATTTAAAATTATATTTAGTTTAAAAAAATTGAATTCGTGGTTGAAAATAGCTTTATATTAATGTACAGCGATCCCCGGTCATATTGGAGGTCTGTGGATTAGGAATCCAACCTGCGTTATAAGATAATTGGGTTATAACGGATTACTTTGCTACCCAAATTATTTATTTTGTAGCATTGCAAACATAAGAAATACCAAGACCTCACTAAAACTAAATATGTAATGTTTAGTTATTTCTAAGGATATTATAAAATCCCGTTTTTCATTGAAAAAGAGGGATAGAAGACGGAACAATTACATGTCCAGAATACTCAAAATAAGTATTAAATATTTATCCAGTAAATAACCTTTTTACTTTCCCAGTGAGGGTAGTTCCAAAAAATTAACGGGAAACCCCGCTTTCTGTATAGTTTACTTTAGTGTTAAAGCCTCCTGCAGCGCGAGGGTTACAGAAGCAGTCCACATACTTTCCTCAAAATTCCGTGCAAAGGCACTCGGATAAAGAAAGATCCACGGTATAACTAAATCCGCATTTTAGCAGACAATGCTATAGTCGGGGAGCAGTGTAATTTATAAATAAATGGTTAAGGAACCATGGTATATCTCGGAATAAATTAGATTGTTCTAAACATATAACCTTGCTTGATTTCAATATGGTAAAGGTTTTAATAATGAACCAACATTCAATCAGTTAAGGCAAGATTTATTACTCCACTACACTATAGTGAAATCAAGCGTGGTACCAACATTCTCTGCTTTTAAGCCAATGAAAGGATTCATAATTTTCCAATAAGACAAAATTAAAACCTATTATTTTACTCCAACACATAGAGTGGAAATTATAAATTGTTTTTCATTCCCAGCGTTTTCCTTGGGGTGATGGTGACAAAACTTTTTTTCACAATCCAAAAGTGAACGCTCTCAGTGATGGCTACGAAGAAGTTGAGCCTAAGGAGATCAACAAACCTTCGCCTAGGAGGTCAGATAAATAAAAGGAAGAATAAAGTGCACAACAAAGACTGAATCACACATTTAGGATTATTTAAAGAACTGAAGTATTATTATTAATAAATACTGTACCCTTTATTGATGGAGGAGTTTACATTAATTGTTATATTATTTTATATTAATTCTTAATTGCATTTTCAAAATTTAAAATTTAATTTTTACACCTTTACCACTAACACACATATTGAACTTTAGCAGAAATATATTTAGTAGGAGATATCCGCTAAGATTTGACTGTTCAATAACTACCATTGTGATTATAAGTTGGAAAAATCTTCATTCTAATGTGAAATTATGATAGTAATAACTGATTTTACAAACTGAAGTGAGAACTTTTAATATAAATAAATCCAGTTTCAGAATTTTAAATAGTTTGTTGTGGTGTTCTTTTCAGTGTAAAATCTATATCGTGTTCTATTCCTTTATGTTTTTCTATTTTTCCGCCTACACCTTTTCCCGTATAATAACAAAACGTACCGTACAGGTACTTAAAAAAGACATTACTAAATACAGAAATATATTTTATATTCACATCAAATATGTATTCGTTTACTGTGTTTAGCCCTTAAAATTATATGTTCATCTTACGTGCCAAATTCAAACCACCTAACAAGAGATTTCATTTTACAAGTAATAATTATATTAGAGTAAATATTGGTGTATTTTAAGTTAACTGTTAATAGTAAACAAATTTAATAAAAATTAAAGTGATATATTTATAATAACAAGTATTTTCTCACCTCTTTCTTTTTTTGCGTTTTTTAATTTTTACACAAGCTCACCGGTTCTAAAAATTGTAATTTCTTGAACCCGTTACACACATAAAACGGTTATTATGGAACCTCAAAAAGATTTGATTTTCTGTGTTCTATCTACCTATATTAAACGCATTAGAACCTAGTTAACTCCTTACCTACCATTATTTATCTAATTATATGATATTCAAATAGCCAATGTTTGAAACTAAAGTACTATTGACTTTGAGTAAATTATAAAGAGATATAGAGCTTTCTAAAACCATCCAAACATAAGTTATTAGTACTAGCTATTTGTTTTATTATAGTTAATAGTTAAGTATATTAGATTAAAACATTTTTGTTATATATTAAAACAAATTATAAGTCAAAGTTTTGATGTTGGTGTTCTTGATAATTTCATAACAGTCGAAAAGGATTTATATGATAATATAAATTGAATTATAATATGTATCTAATATTATTTCAAATTATATATTTGATTTAACAATGATTTTTAAAATGCATTTACCTAGTAAAAAATTACTTTTTAATGGAAATATTTTAATTTGATTATAAGTTAACCTCATCAAAATAGTTCTTGTTTTGGGACTTGAGCTATCAGTATGAAATTACTGTGGGAAACAATTGAATGTTGACATTGTTCTCAATATTTGGTTAGGTTTTTATATTTCTGACTAATGTAATTTTTAGCTTGTTTGTACAAAAATATTGATAAATGCCTGAACAATTTGTTACAATGGTGAATTTTTTAATCTTTTCTTGTTATTTCAAGGTTAAGTATTTATTATTAAGTTGTTTATAGGTGCCCATCTTGAGCTTCTTGTAGCTTGAATGGCCATTTTAACCTAGGATTTCTGTATAGCCGTATTCAAACTTTTGTGTTGCGTCATCTCCTAGCCGAGTTTTTTGACTAAATGAAACATTAAAACTAATTAAATTAATTACTATTAAAATACTTTCAACATATCAACTAATAGGCCCTTAGCATTTTTTTTATAATGTCTTTGAATAGTAAACAGTTCAGCCATATATTATGAAAACACCTTGCCTCATTAAGTTTTAGAAATAGTTTTCTTAGTTTTTAATTGCATTTTACATTGACTTGTACCATCATGCTGTGTTAAAAATATATTTTCTTGTAGGTTAGACCTAATATATGTATACAACTTAATATAAATTAACTGCAAATATTGACACATCCATGTTTACTTTATAGAGGTCTGAAGTATTAATTTTTAAAACGTGGTTAAAATGTTTGCAAATTTTATACCTTTTTATTAAGATATAAACGATTATTACTCTTAGCAAATTTTTTTTTAGTTTCCTCTTAGCCTATTGGCATAGCCTATATCTCATTTCGTGTTTCTGGTGTTGTTAAAATTTTTAGATATTTTCACACATGGCAATTATTCTCATACTGTTGTCTTTCTTCAAGAAATTGGTTTTGGACTCTACACATTATGGATTCAACTAACTGGGTAGAAAAAAAAAAGGCTCAGAGCTCCTAAGTTATTACATTTTATTCCTTTAACATTTTCTGATATAGTAGATTCAGGGGGTGACCTGCCGGTCTAGGGGTAAGGTGTCAAACTTGTATATGCTGGCGCCCGGTGTTCAATCCCCAGTCCCGGCATAAATTTATCTGATTACCAAACCCTTCCTTCACCTCTGACAATACATCTTGTGAATGTGGGGAATGCCCAGGCCTCCACCGTGGTTCGGATTCCACGTTAAACTGTAGGTCCTTCATTTGATCTCACAATCACCCTACCATTACACATTAGCGTAAGTGCGTATAACCCGAACGGGTAGTAAGACACGGTAATAGTAATAATAATAATAATAGTAGATTCACTTTTCAATAATCTAGTTTACAGTTAGTAGGCCCTAAGAGGTTGAAAAATAATTTACAAAACACAAGGATTCACAGCCGAGTTAAAAGGGTCTCATTTCTGGCTTAGCGAATTGGGGTTATATAAAGTGCTAACCTCAGGATCTGATGTTCGGGGGGTTTAAAACCCAGCCAGGATTTTTCTTGGAAGGATAAAAATATGTAGCACAACTTCCTTTGGAAGGAAAGTAAAACCGTCTCGGTCCCGTGTCGATTGTGGACATTGAATTAAACACATTTTCCTTTGTTACACAAAGCACAATAAACTACAACGAGGAACACAATATTTGTGAGGCTGCAATCGAGACGGACTAGAGCAGGGGCAATTATAACACTAGTGGTACCCGCCTCGGTGGCGTAGTTAGTTAACGCGCTAGTATCTGCTTGAGCTAGACTGCCAAAAATGGGGACATTGAGTTTCAAGTCTCGATTCGGTGAACAGGGGGTGGTTTTTCCAAAATGGTTTTCCACTCTGCCTCCACATAAATATGGGTTCACTTCCTCTAAAAATCCAACTTTCCCAATTCCTAACTCATTAGTACAGATAGTAAGACGTGGTGCTATATTTAATTTAATTTAAACACTAGTGATCAAGTAACAAAGCTCTAAAACGGGGACTCACAGTGGTCTTTTATCAAAAATTGTGTGATACCCATCTCAAGAATCAATTCCTACTTGGGTGACCTGGTGGTCTAGGGGTAAGGTGTCAGACCTCTATGCTGGCGGCCGGGGTTCAATCCTCGGTCCCGGCACAGATTTATCTGATTACCAAACCCTTCCTTCACCTCTGACAAGACATCTTGTGAATGTGGGGAATGCCAGGCCTCCACCGTGGTTCGGATTCCACGTTAAACTGTAGGTCCTCCATTTCATCTCACAATCACCCTACCATTACACATTAGCATAAGTGCGTATAACCCAAACGGGTAGTAAGACGCGATAATAATGATAATAATAATAAGATTCCTACTTCTCCGCTCGAGTTCTATCCGAATTCTTTGGTGGAAATGTGTGTTAGAGAACTCCCACATCTCCATATTAAATATTTCACATGACTTGTTTTCCACCAAAGGACCGGAGGTAATACCAAAGATGGAGTGAGATGGCCGATTCGGATGTCTATAGCGAGGCATTGCATCTCAAGTGGGAACCCGAGGAAGACCGCGAAGAGACAATCTGCGGGGTCGACGACAACTGTATAATCTTTCCGAACCACCATGTTGTGCCCATGGGGGATCCGGTGGCCCTTGCCCCAGGAGCCGAGGGTTCCTCCCAGTACCAGTATCAGGCCCAGGACCTCCTGGGTATCCAAATGTCAGAGGAGGTTGTGTACGAGACGTGGGACAACGGTGAGGTGGTCGCGGACGTTGTCGGGTGAGTCGGCTTTGCGTTGTGTTTTTTTATACGTCATTGTTGTTAGGTCGTTGCTTACCCTCTGGGTAGAAATAATTTGTCGGTTGTAGATATATATTAGATTCAAAAAGATTTCAAGGCACTTTACCAATTCAATTTTGAAAATCTTGGATTAGTCGAGGGTTAAAAGATTTGTTTATATCAATTTAATTACAGAGAAGAAGTTGTCGGGGAACAGGAGCTTCTATACAAAGAGGAGGATCCAGAGATTCCTCTCCCTCAGAACCAGGACTCTTACACATTGATGCGGCCCTATCCCTGCGACTTCTGCAGCCGCCGTTTCCGCAAGAAGGCCAACCTAATGAACCACATGGTGTCGCACCAGACGGACCGGCCGCACGGCTGCAACCTCTGCGGCGCCCGGTACCGACGCAAGTGCGACCTCATCAACCACATGAAGATCCACGCGTACGCGCCCGGCCTGGCGGGCGCCAGCGACGACGACGATGACATTCCGTCAAATCATTCCCGGGAGAATGCCCACCCCACCATCAAAGGACGGCGCAAGAAGGCGCAGTCCAGCGCACCAAAGAAGAGGCGGAGCATCTCCTCAAACACCCAAAGCAGCAGGGAGATAGAATTCGACGAGCTATCCTTCTATAAAGATGGGAAACCTTACAGCTCTACTCGTAAAAAAAACACAAACATTTATCTTGATGATGGGGTACACTTACCACCCTCGTCTGTTGGAGGAGATAGCGAGAAGCACGCGGAACCTCCTGTCCCGAAATGGCCGGTTACCGACGAGACCCGCCCTTACGTTTGCCAACACTGCGGAGTTGGCTTCGCCCGGGAGAAAGCCCTCGCGTCTCACGCTCGTATCCATGCCGGGGACAGCCCGTTTGAGTGTAACACATGTGGAGAGATGTTCTGGGACGTAACCCTTCTTAGAGACCATGCCAGGAACAAGCACAGGAACGCTGTTGCCAAATATAACAATGACGGTTCTTATGTGCCGGACAATAGCTACCGAGACTTTCGCTGTGAGATTTGTGAGCTTAGCTTTGATACACAGGAACATCTTAAGCGCCATCGCAAGTAAGTGACAAAGTGGTAATACTAGGTTTCTTGCTTGAGTTTTTTTATCAGATCATCTCAGAGCCAACATTGACTTGATTAAATTTATAATATTAATACTTTATTTAAATGATAAAATTATTATAGAGGTGGGACCCCACAAAGATTTTTGAGATTCGGTAATTTGAGACTCAAACTCTTAAAACAAAGATTGTTTACACCTGCCTCGGTGGCGTAGTTGGCTAACGCGCTAGTCGTGTTGAGCTCGACTGCTGAGGACAGGGAGATCGAGGTTCGAATCTCGGTCGGATGAACTGGGGGTGGTTTTTCCTAAATGGTTTTCCACTCTCCCTCCACGCAAATGCAGGTTCACTACCTCTGAATGAACCTTCTCAATCCTAATCAATTAGCATAATTAGTACTTAAAGCACATAACCCGAATGGGCAGTAAGACACAGTGCTAAATAATAATAATAAAAAAGATTGTTTACAATTTTTTTGTGAAATTAGTTTTATAGTTCTAGTACTGCTTATTGGTGGTTCTTAACCATTTATAATTATTACAGGATGAGCTTAACAACCAGATCCCAGACCAGTAATTTAACACTTACATGAATGTAGGAATGTTATAATGAATGGTTTATAAGAAAGAATGTTAACATTTTATTACTATTTGTATTTTATATTATATTTTCTCTTATGTTCATTTCTTTTTAACAAGATTCGGATTTGTAAAATAGGGGCATTAACCCAACTCTAGATTATTATTGAATTCTAGAAAAGAAGTTTTAAAATGATTACACCCAAAGTCTCATGTATTTAAAATAAAATATATTTGAAATTAAAATAGTGGGAATAATCTTAGAATGAAAATAGCAGAGTTGGATTGTATCAACTATTCTACAAATCCGAATCTTAATTCTATCCCCCCAAAAAAAAATCATTCATATAACATAAAGATATAAAATATAAATAGTAACCAACTGGTTAAAATCTATTCATCATAAAATTCATACATTTGGTTAAGTGTTAAATTTATGGTCTGGGGTATGGTTGTTAAGATTTTCCTTTAGTTGTGTTGGGAACCCTCTTAGGTGGCCACACAGTCTTAACGCGTCAATTTCATGTTGGACTAGACTGTCGGAGTCGGGGAGATCGGGGTTAAATCCTCGTCGGGGTGCACTGGGGGTGGTTTTATCCCTAAATAGTTTTCCATGAATATAACCTTCTTAATCCCTAATCCATTAGTGTAATTATTACATAGGCGTTTAACCAGAACGGGTGTTAAAACGCCATGCGCAAAATAAAAAGCTATGTTGGGGTTGAACCACCAATGAGCAGTACAGTGTTAGAGCCCCAAAACAAATTCCAAATCAAAATTTAAATATTTTTAAAAAAATTTGGATTCGATAAAATTTCTAATCCTCGAATCTTTAATATCTCGAAGGATTTTTGGTTTTTGAGGACCCGAGGGGCCATCCCTATTTTCTTGTTTTTATGTTTGTGTTAGGTCCCACATAAAAGTGGAGCCGCCCTCTAACGAACTCATGTGCCAACTCTGCGGTGAGACGTTCCCCGACCAGGCCGAGTTGGCCCTTCACGCGGACTGCCATGCTCGGTATCAGCCCCATCGGTGCATGCTCTGTGGCCACTGCTTCGAGGACGCTGCCTCCGTGGCCACTCACGTGCGGCGCCGCCACGGGAAGAACGTCCCTGACTTCACGTGCTCCTTGTGCGGTAAGACGTGCAAGGACAGGCGCTCGCTTCAAAAGCACTCGTGGGTGCACTCGGCCGAGAGGAGCTTTCCGTGCCACAAGTGCAGCAAACGTTTCCATAGCAGAGCGCGTCTTAAGAGGTTCGTTGCATAACTAAGGAACATCAGCTTTGGTGGTCACATGGTCTGAGGTGTCACTCTCACAATAGACCGAATTGTTGATAATAGGGAGATGAGGGTGAATTTTACTTGAGTGGCTTTCTACTTTCTCTTAATGCAAATTTTGCTATATTTTGTCTAAATTTAGCCTAATTCATCCTTAACACATGACCCTAATTAGTACATATGCATATATAACGCAAACGTGTAGCTAGACACACTGACAAAAAAAACTAGCTAACTTGGTCAGAACATAAGAATATTCTGCTTACACACTTTTTTAAGTGTATTTTTTTTGTTCTAAAAATTTCTTCAAATTTTGAATCAATCTTTTCAAAATTACTTATGGCTTTTTAAAAACTACAACACACTAAATTTTGGTTTTCTTACCACCCCCCTTACTCCCCTTGTCACATATTGTTACAATTTTGTGAACCCTCTTTCTAATATTATGCTCTTCTCCCCCTCTTCTAGTTAAAATAGTATTTTTAACTATATGGCCTATACAATCCTTTTATTGAAATGTGTTCCCCAAGCTCGACGATTGAAGTCGATCTTTATTTGTTTTTGGTGATCTGGCGGTTTATGGGTAAGGTGTCAGACTTCTGTACTGGTGGCCGGGGTTCAATCCTCGGTCCCGGCACAGATTTATCTGATTACCAAACCCTTCCTTCACCTCTGACAAGACGTGTATTAATCACAACTTGTGATTGTGTGGAATGCCCAGGTCTCTACCGTGGTTCGGATCCCACGTTAAACTGTAGGTCTTCCATTTCATCTCACAATCACCCTATCATTACACATTAGCGTAAGTAACTATAACCCAAATGGTTAGTAAGGCGTGTTGCCAATAATAATAATAATAATAAATAAATAAAATAAAACATATATCTTAGAATAATTTTTTAGACCATTCTGTACTATTTGAAATAGAGATGTCACAATATCTTCTTTTCTTGATTCAGATTTTCGATTCCGACTATTAAGTTTCACCTCGATTCTTCGATTCTCTATTTTAATTCTTGATAATGTAGCTTTATATTGGTGAAAGAATTTTTAAAATCGGTCCAGTAGTTTTTGAGTTTATCCATTACAAACAAAAAATCAAATCTTTCCTCTTTATAATACTAGTGTAGATATTTGTTTACTACGTGTTCTAAATTTTGCCATTTTTTTTAAGTTGCAGTACATTTTTTTGATAGCGTAAGAATCGAATCATAGAGAATCCTAATATTAAGGTAAATTCTTGATTGAATCGAGGTAGTGCAAAGTTTAGTTTGACAATCCTAATTTGAAATACGCCATCCCCCTTTATTATCACACATTAAATTAATACCCTCCCCCTCTTTGCTCCCCAAAAAACCCACATTTTAAACCGAGCGAGTCGGGATTTTTTTTTTCACACCAAAATAACCTTGTTTTTTCCATGTTTTTCTCAGACACATGGTGTCCCACCGAGACAAGGCGGTGTCCTGCAACGAGTGTGGGGAGGAGTTCCCCGATGGCCGAGCGTTGATAAACCACCGCCACAGTCACAACAAGGACCTAACCGCCCGCCAGTTCTCGTGCATGGAGTGCGGCAAGACGTTTGGTTCCCGCAGCTCCCAGCAGATACACGCCCGCATACACACGGGGGAGCGCCCGTACGGCTGCCGCTTCTGCTGGAAGGCTTTTGCGGACGGTGGGACGCTCAGGAAGCACGAGCGCATTCATACGGGAGAGAAGCCCTATGCGTGCGTGGTGTGCCCTCGTGCTTTCAACCAGCGCGTGAGTGTTCGCAAACAAAAGAGCGTTTTTTTTAAATTACCTACTTTTACCAATGTTAAGTAAAAATTTAAACTTTTTTTAAAATAATCTTTTAATTAATTGGTATATTTTTAATAACATGGTTTACTGTTGATTAGGATTTATAGAGGATTTTGAGGGCAACTAACAGGAAATACGCTTGTATTAGAGTGCAGATGAAACGAGGAAACTAACCCCAGTGTGGCCGACAAATATTCTAAACCTGACCTTCTCATCACTGGAAATCCAATAAATAGTGAACGTGACACTTTAGAATGTATGACCAGCATTGCCTTTTTTTTTTCTTGGGCAATTTATTAACAAATACATCTTCACACTAATGTGGGTGCATATATTCTTAACCTATTTCCTCATCATTGCCCATTAAATATTGACTTTTTAATAAACAAATCAACTTTTATTCTAATGGTATTGTAAAAAAAAAAATATAAAAATTACAGCTTCAATCTATCCAAACAAACCAAAGATGGGAGTTTAAAATGGGTTTCCTTGATGAGTTTGCCTTAAATTGAAAAAAATCGACTTCACACACACTTAAAATATTCCCAGAACTGAGTCAAAGTTTGGATATTAAAAGCATGTTTAATATTAGAAAGAAAAATAAAATTATATAGTAGACAGGATTAAAGACTATATATAAAATTTTATATTGCAAACATTATTAGCATATTTTGTTCTGAGATGATAAATTACAGTCTTACTACAGTTTGTTATTTAATTATTTTATATTTTGGTCATGTAAGCAATTATTCGTGATATATGCAAAAACAAAAAAAAGACACAAATTTAACACAAATGTGTATTCTAAGTTTAAATATTTTTATTAGCAAAGCTTTTTAGTATAGAGTCTGGAATTTTACTTTAAAAACGAAGTTGAAGTTATATGACATCTTCTAGTAATGTATTTCTTTCTCAGGTTGTTCTTCGCGAACATATTCGCTCTCACCATTCTGGCCCGGATAAAACGACCAATCATGTCAACGTGTATTCTTGCAAAGTTTGTGCCGCATCGTTCAGTAGGTCTGACGAGTTGTGTGCGCATCTTATACACCACAGTGACGAGAACACCGCAAGACACCGTATGCCAAGTCTCGGACCGCGCAAGTACAAGCGTCGGCGCCGGCTTATGGCACACGAACTGAACCGTTTCTCAAACTTTGCCGAGAAATACGCCGCGAGTGACAGAAGAGACTCGGACTCCGAGTCGGACGAAGATTTGAAGCGGAAAATCACCAAGAAAAAGTACAAAACCAAGTCGAAACCTAGCGCTAGTGATAGTTTGAAGACGGTGGCCAAAGCGCTAAACTCTGTCGCGGAGAAATTTAACCTCATTGTTCATTCAAAGTCCGAATCCGGGAAAGCCAAACAAGAGAGAAAGTCACAAAAGGCTAAGCGCAAGTTGGCCCCCAACAGGAAATTTGCGGGTGTTTCCGGGAACTCCAAATCTAAAGAGGTCGCCAAGAGACCGATTGTTAATTTTAATTCCGGTGGTTTCGTAAAGAGAACTAGACCTCCCACCGAGGGACGAGTCAGGCCGAGGACAAAGAACGTTACTTCGAGCACCCTGGCCGCCCTAAAGGCTGTGAGCACGATCTCCAAGGTGAATCATGAGTCCGATATGAGCCGAGTACGGCCGAGGACAAAGAATGTGAACTATCATAGCACTCAGATGTCAAAACTCCCCCCCGCAGTGTTCCCGGACGGAAGCCCGGAGATGTCGAAACCGGGAGACAGTGAGCCAGGTCCCGAGCATGCGGCCAAAAGGAACATTGAAAACGGTGTCGAGCATTTGGAGGATTTTGCCGCGTTTGCTAGTTTTACCATAAAAACGGAATCCGCCAACAATTTCAGATGTGAAATGTGTAGTAAAACATTTTTGAATAGATCTGAATTATTGGTACATGTCCCTGTTCACATTTGAGTTTCGCGATTATAACAACACAGGGCTTGATATTTTATTTTTTGCTCAATACGGTAAAAAACAAAAATATACCCTGTTAAAAGTTATTTTGAATACAGAAGGAAATTCAAATACTCGAAAAAATTTCCTGATTGAAATTAACCCTTTTAAAATTTAAAATAAACCCTTTTTTAAGAGCTATGTTGCCAGGTAGTGGCTTATTCAAACTTAATTTTAGGAGAAATTCAACCAGATCCTTGACCTTTATCGTGCCACATTAATCGCCATTATTGTCAACTGTTTCCAGTCTTTGGCTAGGTCAGGTTAAACATGTCTCCATCTTCCCCTAGCCTTCCATCAATCTTCCTCATTTGATTGCTTCCATTCTTCTCCTCTCACTTGTACACTTTATCTGTTCCTCCCATCTTTTTCTTGGCCTTCCTTGCGGTTTTTATCTTACATACTTCATTACCATATTTTTTAGCATCTTCTTATCCATCTTCATTAAATGCCCATATCATTTCAGTCTTGCTTCCTCTACTATCTCATGTACTCCAACATCCTCATTACATGTCCATACCATCTCAGTCTTGCTTCCTCAATGTACTCCAACATCCTCATTACATGACCATACCATCTCAGTCTTGCTTCCTCTACTATCTCATGTACTCCCTGTACCCCCAACTCTTGTCTGTACAACTTCATTTCATTAAGATACCTCAATACTAAAGAGGAAAAATGGCAACACACATTAGTATTAAATTAAACAATAAAGGAAGATAGAAGGGCAAAACCTAGACACTTGCCTGAAAACTGTAGTCCTCAAAGCTCACAACTAAAACACAGCAAAATACATGATTCAATAATTTTTGGGGTACACCAGTTCCCCACTTCAGCAGAAGAAAAGTGAAACACAATCAGAACTCTGGTAGCATGGCTACAAGTTAATCTTGGTCACTTTAATACTGTTGTTGCCTGTTTCAATACTACACACTAATTTATATTCAATTTCTAATTTTCTCTTTTAAGAGGTTCACAATCCTCGTTTTAAAAAAAGAGTTACTTTTGAACAAAACCTACGTTGAAGGAATGAATGTTAGCTAATTGTTGATTTTCCGCAAAGAGGCGGCCATTCCCTCTTTGTCCAATAGCAGCATTTTAAAATAATAAATGATTTTTCTCTTTTTTTTATTGCAAAAGCCATATCGTGTTTTATTAATTTTATTTGTTCCTGTCTCTCTTTACCTTATTCCCCCCC
>CABFOV010001523.1:70827-103141 GCA_902141375.1 Timema poppense
CCCCACTTTTATTTTCTTTGGCATCTTAAGAATTGTTGTCTCAAATTCTAATAGCTGACTTGTAGATATAAATGATTCATCACTAGAAACAAAGTGAATTTAATCGATTTCTATTGATTGTGTATTAATTTGTTCCTCCCCTTATGAACTACTTGAAAACCCTTGCAGGAAAATGAATTTTTCAAGACCTTAAACAATGAGGAAATTGTATATATATTCTTTTTTGTAAATGAACAAATCTGTTTATTTTCTACAAGATGTAAAAATTCGTTCTGTCATTTGATGTACATTTGTATTTGTATATAAATAGACGTTTGTTGTGCTAGGACAAAATTATTTATATTTAAATATTTACAATAATTATTGTAAATATTTCTTAACAATCAAATATTGTAAAAAGAACGAGAGTGGTACAATGTTACTTTGTGTGAAATTCATCCATAATTTCTATTACATAATAATTGGCATACACGTCTGATTTTTTCTTATTTTTTAAATACTGGTACAGTTTTGTGAATATGGTCAATACATTTTCCCATTTTACTTGTAATTTTCTTGAGTGTGTTGAGCTTTCTCCCCCCTGCCCCCTAAATAAAAGTGTTAATATCTTTGTCAATGTGTCAGATTTTGTATGGATTTTAAAACAAAACAGCCAGTATTGTTGCAAGAATATGTAGGAGTATGCAAATACTCGATAATTCGAGTAAAAGTTCAAGTCTAAGTGTTAGTAGTTTAAACCTAAGATATTTAACAAATTTTAAAAAGTTTTGAGTATTCTGAATTGTCAAACTTTTTCTCGGAAATTCCTGGTTTTGTTAAGTTTTTAGATATAATGTCATACCAAATGGAGGCCCTCATTATTTCCTTTTATCTAATTTTAAACAAAAAAAATGTCCCCTTTATATTAAATTTATTTAAAAAAATAATATTTTTGTGACTATGAATTTTTTTTCACAAAAATAAATTCTAAAATAAAAAATTTGTTTGTACCTAATTACGCATGAATCTATTACAATAATTCAACTTGAAATATTTATTTTTCAAATTCGTCTTGAATTCGAAAAAAAGACTTGTTTTCATACAAACTTTGACTCAAAATGTAAAATGCATACTCATACAATCTTAATTAAATGTAATTCAACTACCACACATTGTTAGAATATGTACGTTAACTGTAATTTAACCTTAATTTGCCCTTTAAGGTAGCAAGCAGTTTTACCTTGTGTTATTATTCCACTATATAAGATAGGGTCATGTAGGAAAAATTGCTACAGTTCAGAATAAACAGAGTGTACATGATTGTTCAGAATTATTAATAATCATCATCATCATCTGTGGCCAGGTCAGTGTAACCCGCCTCAGTGGCGTAGTTGGCTAACGCACTAGTCGTGTTGAGCTCGACAGCTGAGGACGGGGAGATCGAGGTTCGAATCTCGGTCGGGTGAACTGGGGGGTGGTTTTTTCCTAAATAGTTTTCCACTCTCTCTCCACGCAAATGCGGGTTCACTTCATCTAATTCAACCTTCCTAATCCATTAGCGTAATTAGCACTTAAATCGTACAACCCGAACGGGTAGTAAGACGCGGTGCTAAGTAAAATATTAATAAGGTCAGTGTAGTAACATGTTTCTATTCTCCCACCATTCTTCCCCCTTTAGTTTCTTCCGTTATTCTCTTCTCATTTGAAAAATTTCTGTTATCTGCTCCTTCCATTTCTTTCTCAGCCCCACTTACGGTCTTTTTCCTACATACCTCATTTTCAACATTTTATTCACCTTAATAATCATCATAAACAACAAATTCCTGCCACTGGTCTCTCTTGAACATCAGCTTCTTTGCTTTCTCCTGTCCTTCCACCACTCATCTTCCTCTGTTTCGGCACCCAATTCACTCCTCTCCATACTCTCTCGCTTTACCTGTCTCTGGATCTTTCTCTGTCTCCTTCCCACCATCCTCCTCAGATTCCCTCCTACCTCCTCCACCCTCTCCATATCCGTACCACCTCCATCCCTCCTTCTTTATCCCATCCTGCAGAGGTTCCTCCTTCACTCTCTTTTTCACCCTGTTCATCCTTGTCACTCCTAGCAAACTGCTCCGAAATTTC
This sequence comes from Timema poppense, assembly GCA_902141375.1. Classification (NCBI taxonomy): domain Eukaryota; kingdom Metazoa; phylum Arthropoda; class Insecta; order Phasmatodea; family Timematidae; genus Timema; species Timema poppense. The sequence goes on from CABFOV010001523.1 coordinate 72,931, forward strand.
ATCTTGCAAACCGGCGTTAATTTTTTGTCATGGTTTTATAGTCGGGGAAATCGAAATTAAGCTCTGCACACCGTTAATATTTTCAATTATTTATTTACTGTTTAAAAATAAAATTATCAACTCAACAACACTCATAATATAATTTCTTTTTTAAAGATACTGCGGTGAAATGTAGATCTAGATGAGAGACTACCTTCAGATAAAGCAAACCCTCGGAAGAATGAAGTGTAATAATTTTATGATTTTAAGTTATGATAAACAAATGTTCAATTTAAATAAAGCAGATTGTGGCAGTAAATGTTTTAGTTTTGAAAATCTGATAATTTGGTTTTATTTTCTTAACAATATTGCAAAGGTATTTATGTAAAACTACACACAAAACATTTTTGAATATAAATAATTTTTTTTATGTTAGTTAAATTTCATTTAAAAAATATTAATAAAATATGGAAATAAGATCGTAATACATAACTGAAGTATGCGGTGTCAACTATCTGAAAATTCAGAAGAGGGTGGTTCAAGGTAGTAGTGTTTTAAACTGATTTGATATAACTCCAAAATTCCCAACAGTAAACATAAATTATCAATCATTTTATAGTAAGTTTTTCAAAACTAGCAAAAGTTAGTTCAAAGTCTAATATGTTTATTTGTTTTCATCTTTTCCATGAAGATTAGATAAAAATGATTATAATTTAGATTTTAAATATTGCACTTAAACCGAACAATAGTGATAAATGCCATAATATTAAATAGTATATTTCTATAAGGAAAACCTATCTTAATGAGCTTAATGAGGTGATTGTATCATATTTTTAAAAAGGTATAGGAAAGGGGGATAGAAACACACAAAAGGGACGAACACAATATGGCTTTTAGGAAGCTGTATCGCGGGCTTCACACTCCCTCCCGATGATTTCCGATAGAATGAAACCTAGGTCGGGGGATTGGGTGATAACGATATATTTTCTTCAGGAAGCAGCTATTCATTACCATTTTTGTCCAGTGGCAGCAATTTAAAGTGTAAACTATGTTCTTTGAATTGCAAAAATCATATAGTGTTTGTTCCTTTTACATATTTCTATCCACCTTTCCTATACCTTCTTCCAAATTTATATTTCTGTAAAATAAGTAATTAAGGTGAAAACTGAATACATTTAAACAGTCCATTATTCATGAACAAGTTTTTTTTTGTGCCGTCGCCCTAAAAAATATACACTTTCGTGATTTCACTTTTTCTCTTGTCTGTTACTTACAAAGTGTTTGCCCTAGAATTTTATCCAATATAACTCTCTTAAACCTCGTGTATTGTAAGCTGCCAAGTATGTATCACTTCACAGACTGTCCTTTCGAAGAAGAAAAAAAAATTACTCCTCGAAAACCATTAAACCACCTTTCACCCCTGAAAACTGTTGAATCACCCTGACCTAACACTTACCCAATTTGACAGATCAATGTGAACAATTGGCCTGATGCCGTCATCGTCATCGCTACCTCTGCAGGCAATATCCATATCTATTAGTTACAGTAATTTGTTAAGGATGAGGACGGTTGAATTTAGAGGAAAACCATCATTAATACACCCGGCCAGGATTCGAATCCGGATCTCCCCGTCTTAGGTAGTCCAGTCTCTTGGGATATTTACACCTTATATATTCAACCTAGTTGTTGGTGAACAATGTAAGTCATAGGCTACATACTCTATAATCTACATCTAAAATAAATTGCCTCCGAAATAAGGCATTAAAAATCAGTTTTAATCCCCACTTCAGTGGCTGAACAGCCCTTATGTTAAGAGACTCCTGCTGACGACTGGGAGATCGAGGTTCAAATCCCGGTCGGATGTATGGAAGGTGGTTTTTCCTAAATGTTTCCCACTCTCCTTTCATTCAAATGTAGGTATATTACTTCTGAAATGCTTCCTTCCTTATCCCTACCCCATTTGAGTAATTATCATACAGGTGGTAAGCCACGGTGATAAAATAAGTTTTAAATGAGATTTTTTTATATATATAAAACTCTACATACCACCTAGGTTATTTTCACATACCTTCCAGGGTTCTTTTACACGCCGGAACTGACGGCTTTACTTCCCCTCGGAAGGAAGTTGTGCTACAGATTTTTATCGCTCAAGGAAAAATCTGTTGACCTTGATTGGGTTTGAACCCAGGAACATCTGGTCCTGAGGTGAGAACCTTAGCCCAAGACCACTAAGGTTGACAGTTTTTTCCTTAAGGTTCTTTAAAATTAATTTATCCGACCAAAATTCGCCTGTTCTGATAAACCACTCCAATATGCTCATGTGTAAATGTAACTTACTATGGTAACTGTTCTCGACATTCAAACCCTTTACAAATTAAATTGAGATTCACCCGCCTCGGTGGCATAGTTGGCTAACACGCTAGTCGTGTTGAGTTCGACTGCTGAGGACGGAGAGATCGAGGTATAAATATCGGTCAGGTGAACTTGGCGGGGGGGGGGGGTCCTAAAATAGTTTTCCACGCAAATGCGGGTTCACTTCCTCTAATTCAACCTTCCCGATTCTTAAGCCATTAGCGTGATTAGTACTTAAAGCGTATAACCCAAACGGGTAGTAAGACGCGGTGCTAAATAATAATAATAAAAAATAAAAATTGAGATTCAATTTGTTTTTTAACTCGCTTTGTTCAAGGTTGTACATTTTCAAGAGAAAAGGTTTTTATCTTTTTTTAGAAGACCTCATCTATGATCTATTTTCATATTTGAGTATATTAACTCTTTTATTTATAATACACTATTTTACACAAAAACCATAAGAAATAAAATGAAAAGGGACAGTTACGTCAAAAGTTGCTTTAAAAATAATTAAATTTATTAATTTAAAATGAACCAATAAGGTCATGTTAAATACAATTTCATAGCTATGTAAAATATATCAAGCTATATAAAACTCAATTTTTTTTTTATATCTTTGGAATATATATATATATTGTAAAAAAAGATTCTCAACTCTCACTTGACATATATCGGATTTCGACTTGTTCCCCTGTACAGCAAACAAATATCTCGTATGACCACAATGCTGTATTTAATACAGAGAGAGGGATCATGCCTTTCGAAGGACATCGGACCAATTTGGATAATTTTGATTTGTTAACGGTATTCCGACCCGGTTTGTTTACGCACGGTCTAACGTGCTATTTCGCAGTATACTAAACTGCTGATGATGGGGAGATCGAAGCTTGAATCTCGGACGGGTGTACTGAGGGGTGTTTTTTTTTTACAAAACGGTTTGGCATTCTGTCTTCATGCAAATGTGCGTACACTTCCTATAAATATATCCTCCCTAATCCTTAAAACCATTAGCGTAATTATTACATAAGACTATAACTCAAAACGGGTAGTAAGATACGGGGTTAAAAAAAACAGCATACCTTCACCAAAAGCAATTTTAAAATAACTTTTTGGTCATATATTATTTTTCGGTATTAGTTGAAAATCTATTACTATTGTTAACCAGTAAAACAATAAATGAGTGTGTCATGTTTGAATGAATTAATAAATAATAGATGAAACACTCCCTTTTTTTTGTTTATGTGTGTTTTTTTCTCGACACACGCAAATACAATTTTTACATAAAACATGATTTGTATACTAAGCAATAGTTGATGTTCGATGTTTATTATTACAAACAAACAAAAAATTTAGCTCTAGATTTTAATTACATATTATATTGTTATGTTTCCAATGTATATTTCACTTGTTGTAAATATTATTTTGGCCATGTTTTATAAGTTAATATATGTATATTATTTAGAATGACCAACCTTTTCATTTAATTTTAGTGGGTTTAATTGAAGTTTTATGGGTGTGCGAAATCCACATTTTAAATTCATAATGAAACACACCAATCAAATATACTAAATATTCCCGAAACCAAATAAAAGTATTTAAAAAAATATTTAACTAATTTATGATAACATCAATGTTCTAATGGTCAAAGAGTCCCTGGTTACAAATCCAGAAATACCAGGTTCGATCTCCGGCGCTTCCAGATTTTTCTGTGGGTCTCGAACGAGGTCAACTCAGCCTCGTGAGGACAAATGAAGAGCTACTTGAATCAAAAAGTAGCGGCTAAGTTCTAAAAAACAGATTAATTCCCGGAGGGACAGTATGGTGCCCTTTCTTCACAAAAGTTGACACTGTCATCGCCAACAAATGGCGGCCACTCGGTCGATATGGTTAAACTGCGGACTGATGCCATAGTTTTTTTTAAATATAATTTTATACTGATGTGTTTTTATATAAATACTAAATATGAATTGTTAAGTTTCCAAAAAAATTTAAACGTATTTGGTCATAATTTGAAAAATTGTGTTACTATTTAAACATGTAATTCAATTACTACAAATATTTATTATGTGAACATTAAATTATTATAGTACAAAATATTGAAAATTGAACATTTATATGTCTATTTTAGCTGAAAACAATTTTATTGTCAAAGCTAAAAATATTTTTCCGAAGAAAAGTCAAATGTTCAAAGTGAAATTGAAATTTGGAAACATCGCACACCCTTATTTATTTTTATTTAACTAAATGTGGAAGAAAAAGTCTCAATATGTCTATTGATATATTGTTTGGCTCTGTTTCAAATCATATTTGAGAGATTTTGCTCAATAAATACACACACTACTGCTCGATCTAAAGTTTCATACACTACTGGTCGATCTAAGCTGCTACACACTACTGGTCGATCCAAGGTGCTATATACTACTGCTCAATCTAAGGTTTCATAAACTACTGGTCGATCCAAGGTTTCATAAACTACTGGTCGATCCAAGGTTTCATAAACTACTGGTCGATCCAAGGTTTAATACACTACTGGTCGATCCAAGGTGTTATACATAACTGGTTGATTTAAGGGTTTCACACACTACACAGAAATTAATATAACTAACACAGCCAAATTTAGCTTATTCTGACTGCACGGTGAACGGCGGTGACTGGACACAAAGTCTTCAGTCTTCTCTTGTCTGGTTTGCTGTTGACGAAAAGGCTCGGGATTTGAATCTCGGCCAAGTGCACTGAGAGTGTTTTTCTTCTAAATTTTAGTTTTCTCATTATTATCTGACTATTGTAAATAGTCGGATAACCCTGATGAGATGTAACACACAAACACGACATAGTAGATACAATGAAATAAAAGTGATATTTAATTTGTGAAACAACACTATGGCATGTTTCTAATCGCATATTTTGTTGTTACCATATCAAAGCATTAACCTAATCGTTTTTGATAAGTGTGTGATCAAATCCATTATTTTACATATTATGTCGAATTAAAGAGTGAATATATTTGGAAATAAATTTGAGAAGAAATAGAATAATATAAAATAAAGTTAATAACTAAATATTTTTTATTTTCTATTAAATTCTTTATAACAATTCACACATTCAGTTAATAGATTTAAAAAAAATCCTACGTCTTAGCTCAGTCGGTAGCGTGTCTGTCTACTGAGCTAAAGGGTCCCGGATCCGATTCTTGGCATGGCCAAAAAACTGATCATTGGTGAATTATAGGTTTACCCTTTCACAGTGATGAGTTAACGGCCGGGGGACTGGATGTTGTGCCCGTCCTAGTCTTAAGTTAGATTATAAGACATGAAGTTACAACAGGCCTAGTAAGTCGATAGTGGAAAATATATGGCTTGAATAAAAAACTGGCCACAGGCTGGAAACGGTAATGGATGTAAAAAAAAAAAAGTTAAAACGTAAAACATTAGAATGGTGAATTATTAAAAGAATATAGTCAGGAACTGTATATCACTCTATCAGTCAGTCGTTTAACACCTTGCCTGTTGTCAAGAAATGTAAAACTCTGAATATACAAAACAATGTCTTTGTTCTTTATGGGTGTGAAACATGGTCTCTTACCTTACATGACGATAAGAAAGTTAAGATGTTAAAAAAACAAAGAACTTAAAGAGAATATTTGGTCCAAAACGGGAGGAAGATGATGGATATTGAGGGAAGGCTACATTTAATTAGTTACATACCCTGTAATCATCAGTAGACATTGTTAGGGTAGTAAAATCTCATGGGTTACGGTGGACAGTTCATGCTGTGTGAATGTTAGAAATTTAGTACCCCTTTATTTTTAGGGATAACATGTTGAAGACTGGTTTTAGTGGTCGATCAGATTATTATTATTACTTAGCACCGCATCTTACTACCCGTTTGGGTTATATGCTTTAAGTACTAATTACTCTAATGGATTAGGAATTGGGAAGGTTGAATTAGAGTAAGTGAACCCACATTTGCGTAGAGGGAGAGTGGAAAACCATTTAGGAAAAACCACCCCCAGTTCACCCGACCGAGATTCGAACCTCCATCTCCCCGTCCTCAAAAGTCGAGCTTAACACGACTAGCGCGTTAGCCAACTACACCACCGAGGCGGGTGTCGATCGATCTAAGGCATCACACTTGCAATATACAGAACTTTTGCTGACGAGGACAGGGTTAAAATCCTGATCGGGTATACTGAGGGTCTTTTTTCCTAAATGGTTTTTCACCCTTCCTCCATATAATCCTAATCCATCGGCATAAATAAGTGTGTAGCTTGAACGGGTAGTAAGACACGCTCAAAAACAAAACAAAAAACATGTTGAAGTAACTAATAAGACGCAAATACCTGTTTTGGCGGCCGTGTGATCTAACGCGCTACACTATTGTTGGACTAGACTGCCGAAAATGGGGAGATCAGGGATTGATCCTGGTTGGGTGAACTGGGGGTGGTATTTCCTAAATGGTTTTCCACCCTCCCTCCACACAAATGCGGGTGCATTTAATCTAAATTAATCCTTCATAATAAGTGGTGTGAAAAAAAAGATGTAATTGAATACTATTATGGTTATTTGATCAATTTTAATTGGTTAATATACACTAAGAAAAAAAAGAAAATTGCATGAAACGTATTGGAAATTATGAATCCGATGGTTAATAACCTTTTCTTACTAACAAACCAGCGTGATTATATTGTGTTCCTTGCGACGGACCAGCCAGGTGTAGGGAATGAAAGGTAAGCTCAGTCTGATCTTTATATAGCAGGCCTGAATTGAGGTCACACATAAGACTTCATATGACATATGTTGATCCGAGGTATATATACTTGATTGACTCACAAATCAACTAATTAATGTAACTTCATCATGTATTATTTAAAAAAAAAAGTATTATCAGTGAAAATTAGTTATTTCTACATTAAAACAAATTGACAAAAAAAAAGTATCGTGTTTTACTATCAATTCAGGTAATATGCCTACATACTAATAATAACTGGTGACCTGGCAGTCTAGGGGTAAGGTGTCAGACTTCTGTGCTGGGGGTCCGGGGTTCAATCCTCGGTCCCGGCAAAGATTTATCTGATTACCAAACCCTTCCTTCACCTCTGACAAGACGTCTTGTGAATGTGGGGAATGCCAGGCCTCCACCGTGGTTCGGATCCCACGTTAAACTGTAGGTCCTCCATTTCATCTCACAATCACCCTACCATTACACATTAGCGTAAGTGCGTACAACCCAAACGGGTAGTAAGACGCGGTGCTAATAATAACTAATAACTCTAATGGGTTAAGAATTAGGAAGGTTTAATTCAGAGTAAATGCGCCTACATTTGTGTGGAGGGAGAGTGGAAAACCATTTAGGGAAAAGCAACCTCAGTGCACCTGACTAGGAACGAACCCCAATCTCCCCGTCTTTGGCAGTCGAGTCCAACGCAAGAGTAGCGTATTAGACCACACGGCCAACGAAGCGGGTTTTAGTAGATATTAAATGCTTCATTTTTATAGGATATATTCTATGAAGTCTGTTTCTCATAGCTGATGTTACTGTTAAAGGCTCGACAACTCTTATTTAAGTCATAGTTTCTTGAGTTCACCACAATCATCCAGGTGAGTTAATCACAATCATCCAGCCTAAGGAATTAGGAAGGCTACAATGTGTTATATAAGGCATACTTAAAACTTATATCAGAAGAGAGTCTCCAAACAGGAGTACGTAAGTTTAAGGTTATGTTTTGAATTTTATAAGCCTCCCAACACTTTAGTTATAAGTCGTGTGTGCTGATATAATCAATCGATTTTTTTAAAGTAGGCCTACATAATAAATACCTATATAAAAAATATTATTCTCCATAAACTACTAAAGGAATAATAAAAAATTATTGTCCCTTTGAACTAATACTTTAGTTAGGAAAGTGAGACGGTTGAAAACTCACTTCTAATATAACCATTCGGGTTTTGAGCCATGACTCTTCATAGAATGAGTAATAATTGAGCCATCGGAGTCAAAATTTGTTTTATTACCATAAAATTAAAAATAATGATAAATATTATTGTCTCTGGGTTTTAGTTTTGCCACCAATTCATCTAAAAATTAATTTAAAATGTTTCAACTAAATATTTATAGTCTGTACAAATTTAATACTCAGAAGATTGTTTTATTTAATAATTCATTTCAAACGCCACTCGCCAGCGTGAAGAAATAACAACTTTAGCGCATGCGTATTTATTGATCAAGAAACTTAAGTTTTAATAATATTATCCCTAAATTTTCTCACAAGATGACATTTAAAAAATACAAACCTCTGTTGCGGCTATTATTGACCAAAGATTTTACAATATTATTGGTGTCATTTAAAAGGTGTTGATATCTATCAAAAATGACTGCTGCAGATCACATGACTTGACGTATGAATAGGATGAATATGTGAAAGTATATATTTAATAACTTTTTTCTAGCTGTCAGATATGTTTATTCATTAGAAAATTGGTGTATACATAAACGCGTGTTTATTGAAAAAGGAACACAAGACGCATGCGCCTGATTGTCAGCATTAAACTTTCAAGATTCATGGGATCTCTTTTAAGTTAATACGTAAATCAAGAACAAATACATTACATAGGACTATCGCTTTTTATTATGGCTCACTAATGTTTGTTTATATACTTTTTTTTTAAACCAACATGAAATCACTATGTAACAATTTAAAGTGTGACGTTATTAGTAATTTTTAAAATTATAAGTGCAGGTAAAGTTATTTTAAATATATAAGCTAATAATTTTTAAATAATTCCACCACCGTTAGCTAACAATTTTGTTTGGGGTGGAACGCAAACACATGCTGTTGTAAAACGTTGCGATTACATGTATAAAACTGTCAAATAGCATTATTAATCACAATAAACACTATAGTTTCTGACGGATCAATATTTTTAGTAATATTTTCTTAGGTTAATCACCTAGAAAGATAATTCAACTCCAATGCTCAAGAAAATACCTTGTTCTCATACGCGCCATGTTTATTTACTATCAACACTGAACAAGGTTTGAAGAAAAATAACTCGAAACCTACATAAATAATATGAAATGTTGTTTATAACACACTTATCATTTTAAACTTAACCTTATCTTCAATTGACAGCTCTATGTTATATTCTGAAAATTGAAAAATGACATCTGGACAAGGGAATCAAACCCGGGACCTTTGGCTTATTACGCCAATGCTCTTACCACTGAGCTAACCATGATTTGCCCCGTGTCCAGGGTAATTCTTCACTCATATTTTAAGGCAGAGTCTATGATGGACGTGCGGAAATCGTCGGCTACAAATGTGTGATTTTATTAAGATTACGAGCTATCAGATAACACAGCCACCTTCGACTCGGTAGTTGGCTTATTGATACCATTTGTACAGTTATTATAACTGTACGGGATGTTTTAGCCTCATAGTTTTTTCTAGGTTGTGTTGGCTTGCAATAATTATTTAAAAAACACATCACTAATATTATGACCCCGAACGGGTAGTAAGACGCGGTGCTAATAATAATAATAATATTATGACGATTATCTAAAACTCATATTAATTAGCAATTGTAATTTTTATTATTTGTACCCATTTGAATTATATATATTTTATCTTTTTTTTTAAGTTGCACCTATTAGTAAAGTCCTATTCCTGTTTATACTAATTCAGAGGTTAAACTGGTACAAACATTCTTCATTCTGTCACATAGGTGAGTAAAGACCTATCTACAGACTCCGTATCCATAAGGTGCTTAGTACTTCGTAAGATATCGACTCCACAATAATAGATTGAGTGTCTAGAGTCCATATCTTTAATTCCTTAGTTTGTACCACTTCATAAAAGTTGACTCAACTTTAACTTGGGTGACCTGGCGGTCAAGTGGTAAGGTGTCAGACTTCTATGCTGGCGGCCGGGGTTCAATCCTCGGTCCGGGCACAGATTTATCTGATTATCAAACCCTTCCTTATACCTCTAACAAAACGTGTATTAATCTCAACTTGTGAATGTGTGGAATTCCAGGCCTACCACCGTGGTTTGGATCCCACGTTAAACTGTAGGTCCTCCATTTCATCTCACAATCAGCCTACCATTACACATCAGCGTAAGTGCGTACAACCCGAACGGGTAGTAAGACGCGGTGCTAATAATAATATATGGGAAGGTCCACTCTAATAATACTCTAAGCTTAAGGTACTTTTGTTTTTTAATTCATTTGCTTTCACAGGCCTGATAATGAAGATTTGCCTTAATAGCCAGACTCCACTACAATAGTTCATAGAAATTACATAATATTATAAACATCTTTGTCACAAAGGACAAGACGAATTGAAATAATTCACCGCCGTTATTTTTCAACTGATAGGTGCTTAGCTGCAAGATCCAAGATGAGAACAGACTGTCTCCTAACTCGCTGAAGGAAAGGTCTTAATTTCCTCCTAAATTTTGAATTTTGTGGGATTACTAACTCATGTCTATTACAGACTGTCGCAAATTAGTCTAGATATGACACCGGTCTTCGTTAAGTCGCCATCATTTTCATCCCACTTTCTAATGAAGTTTTCATATTCTTGCGTTTATTTTAACAGGACGTCCAGTGACCCAGAAAATGGAAAGTAAGGGAATTTTCTTGGTCAGGGAAAAGTCAGGGAATTTGATCAAATTTCTGGGATCTTCACATATTCACTAAAATAATGTGCAACTTTTCATTTACTATAAAAAAAATGTTTCCATTTAATACGTCGCGCGAATCTCTTTTGATACATTTGTCCTTGTTGAGCACATTAATATAAATGTTTAAAGTCAACTTGAGATTTTTATTTCATCTTTCCACTCCTCTATCGCGTTTTTTTTAGCCAAAGTTGAGTTATTGGCCTGTGTAAGGTGATCTTTTATTATCACAGTATAATCTCACTGAAATTTAACTTAAATCCCACTACCCAATGGCCCATTGCTTTAGGCTGAAATATTTAAACCCTTAATAAGGTGACATTGTTTGAAAATGTTTAGGTCTATATTTTTAATATATAGTGACAAGAAAAGTGAGAAACTGGCTCAGAAAAATTTGGAAAAGTCAGGGAATTTTAAAATATAGTTTTTATTGTTGTTGACTTCAGTGGTCTTGGGGTAAAGTGCTCGCCTCAGACGCAGATGATTGTGGGCTCAAGCCCAGCCGGGGTCGACGGATTTTTCTTAAGTGAAAAAAATCCGTAGCACAACTTCCTTTGGAGGGGAAGTAAAAGTCACCGTGACTCATGTCGATTGTGGCGTGTGGAAGAAACCTGAAAGATATGTGAAAATACCTTTCCTGGCAAAATTGTTTGGCACTTTCATGTTTGCTCATAGAGTTTTTAGTGTGGAAGTCAACGAGGAAACACCACAATTCCTTAGCTCCTCTAGAATATGGTATTTCTACCAGATGGTGCAGGCAGCACCAACCAGCCGAACGCCTGAGTGCATGTCAAGCTCCGCACGGTTATAAATCGCATCGAACCAACCTTTGGTTTGTTTACTTAATAAGAAAGTTATTATTCTCTACGCTACATTATAATATTTGTTATTGTTACAGATCTTATGGCAGGAAATCCCTCTAAACCGCGCGGGGATGAGGATGTTGTGTGTGTTCCTGAAATTGATATTAAACAGGAAGATGAGGTGAGAAAGTACACCTAAAAGTTTTTTAAGCAAAATAATTTTTAGTAGAGAATAAATGACAAACTCTGGGTAGGTTTTATAAATATTAAACTGCTTAAAAAACAAGTATGGGATCTCTTGTAAGTAGGCGAGATTAGGGATATGGTATCGGAAGAAAAGTATCGATACTCTACTCATTATAAGTATCGGAAGAAAAATATTGATACCGTACTAGTGTCGAAAGGAATGTATCAATAACAGTATTGGTTGAAACACACATAAACTTTTCTGTTTCAACTTTTTGGGGAACCCTTGCGTTAACTGAGTTGATGAGCTCTACAACATCCTATTTTGTTTAGTCTGTTGTGACCATGCTCGTTGATAAAGAAAGGGGTAGTGGACCGGTCGCTATTCGCCCCGTCGTTTGGTCAGGCATCGAGATGTGTTGATAAACAAAGATGAAAGAATAGTTATAAATTCTGATTAGCTTAAAGAGATTGAATGCTAGAGTTGTTTCTAGCTTGTAATTCAGAAAAAGAGGGAGAATTGAGAAATAGGCTTAATTATTTTTCCTCCACAACCCATCCTGGTTATTTAAATCACAGCATGAGTGCAAATAAAAAAAGTTGTTTCTTTCGATACCGATCTGATACTGGAGTGTAAATACTAATATCAGTGAAAGTATCGGCAAAAAGGACTGGTATCGGTAGGGAAATATTGATATTAGTAAAGTATCAATACTTTTTTCACATCTTCACATTTTTTAAGTTAATATCACAATTTAAAAGCCATTAACTTCAATAGTTTCCCGAATATATTATTATTTATTGTGTACCTGGCGGTCTAGGGGTAAGGTGTCGGACTTCTGTGTTGGGGGTCCGGGGTTCAATCCTCGGTCCCGGCACAGATTTATCCGATTACCAAACCCTTCCTTCTACCTCTGACAAGACATCTTGTGAATGTGGGGAATGCCAGGCCTCCACCGTGGTTCGGATCCCACGTTAAACTGTAGGTCCTCCATTTTTATTCCCCAACTCAACTATTTAATTTTGGAGCTTTTTTTTTTTTTGTAGGGATGAAGAAGTATAATTTGAGGGTAATACACATTTTTGCGGTGGGAAACCGTTCTGTTTGAACCATCCCTAGTACACTCGACCGAGATTCAAACCTCAATCTCCCCAATATCCAGTCTAGTCTACTGCAAGAGTATCACGTTAGACCACGTGGACACCGAGGCAGGTCATGTAAAGAAGCAGATAAATGACATTAGTTCAACCATGTCAGCCATTGACGGTCGAGCGGGTAGAACATGATCAAGGAAAGAAATTGTTTTTCTTGGAACTAAGCTGGAAAAGTCAGGGAACTTGAAACGCTAATTCTTGTAGTCACCCTGTTTTTTAATTTTATTTTGCACAATATATATTTTTTTTAGCACCACGTCTTACTACCCGTTCGGGTTATACGCTTTAAGTACTAATTACTCTAATGGATTAGGAATAGGGAAGGTTGAATTAGAGGAAGTGAACCCGCATTTGCGTGGAAAACCATTTAGGAAATACCACCCCCAGTTCACCCGACCGAGATTCAAACCTCGATCTCCCCGTCCTCAGCAATTGAGCTCAACACGACTAGCGCGTTAGCCAACTACACCACCGAGGCGGGTATTTTGCACAATAGTGTGTGTGTGTGTGTGTGTGTGTGTGTGTGTGTGTATGTGTATATATATAAAAAATAATCTTTTTTCATATCCTAGGATGATTTAGATGAAGAACAAAATTCTCTCAGAATTTATATCACTGAAGAGGAAGACTTGACCGACCTAATTAAGTCGGAGCCATCAATGAGTGAGCCATCTGCGGACGAAAAAGATGCCGAGGTATGGTTTTGATACCATGTTGAACTAACATAATATTCTTTGCCCTGTAAGCTTGGTTGTTTTTTTCCACTTTGTCTTACTAGCCATCTTGTCTAGCTTGTTTAGTTAATTTCACTAATTTGGTAGGTTTGTTTGAGCAGCCATTTTTCACTTCAAGTCAAGTTTGAACAAAAAAACTTTTTTTTAGCACTCAAAACAATAAAGCAATATTTGAACTAGAAATATTTCAAGTTTACTTTATGTTGCAGATCCATTTATAAATCATGAGTAAAAAGATAATATATTTTAGGTTTTTTTTTTGTGAAAAATATTGTAATCATACAAAATCCGATTTTTAAATATCTTTAATGTGATTGTGGAACTTTTTTTTTTACTACTACCAGACAAAAGGAAATATCGAGAGGGAATTTTATTTGCTTTGAAATAATATCTTAAAATTGAATACAATTAATCACTCTCAGAATTTTCAAGTAAGAATCATAAATTCCGACTACTCGAATTTTTCCGTGTTGTTTTAAAAATCTTCAAGTTGAGTTTGAGCAGTTACTAAGACTCTACTTGGAACTCGAATTTTTAGAGTACTCACACACTGCTACTAATTTACGCTAATTTGAGTACAGATAAGGTAGGCAGAATTTCTAGGAAATGCGCCTTCCATTTACCCTGAAAGGAAATAAGCTTACCTTGCCCGTTTACACTATGGTGGAGCTTATAAGACTGGGCCATAGTGTTATCTGTCAAGGAGAGACTGATATTGTTCATGGTAAGCGATCGGTATATACCTGCATTTAGGCGAAAGACAAGTTGGGAATTGACAAAGAAAAAAAAACTACTCTTGAGTGAACTCAACCAGGATTCAAAACAATACCCTCTCGTCGTCACCGTCAAACCAAACTATATGAACCCGGCATTTAGTCTCCGTGCCCACCGATGCAGCTATGTGGCTCTTAATGACAACCATTAAAATGGCTCATTCACAGATGATGCAAAAGCACATTATTTTCAAACTAGTTAATTCTGATATCCTGATAATTTTCCTGATTTTCCGATCCAAACGGGACAGCGAATTTCAAAACAGTTGAATGTAATACATAATTGGGGAAAAATCACAATAAAGGTGGCTATAAAACATATAAAAGGGAACGAACACAATATGGCTTTTACGATGAAAAGAAGAATACAATACACACTTTACACTGCTGCCACAGGACAAAGATGTATTGGCTACCTTTTTAAGAAAATTGATCGTTACAACCCAATCCCCCGACCTAGGTTTCATTCTATGAGAACTAATCATGGAGGAGTGCAAAACACGCAACGCAAATTCCAAAAAGAACACAGAAAAATGTAGAAAAAGGAAATTGGTAAAGAATGATAGAACACATAGGAACATGTAAAAAAGAATAACATTAAGGACAAACACAGAAAAAGGACATATATAAGAGGTTTTTTTTTAAGTATGGACTGTTTTGCAATAAAAAAGGAACAACTTAATATTTTTAGGGAATTTTTTTTTATCCGATTCTACATACCTTCGGCTACTTTTCAACATAGTTTCTGTTGTTATTTATGCATTTGTTGTATTGTGAGAACATTTTTTGTAGACCCTCGTCATAGAAATCTGCCGCCAGCGAGGAAAGCCATTCCTGAACCGCCGTTTTCACTTTTAAGGTTCCTCGCCAGAAAGCATTTCCACACCGACGACGAAGTGAAAATTACGGTTAAGGAATGGCTTTCCTTGCTGGCGGCAGATTTTTATGATGAGGGTCTACAAAAACTTATCTCACGATATGAAACATGTTTAAATAACAATGGACACTATGATAAAAAGTAGCTGAAAATATGTAAAAATGGGTAAAAAAATTACCCAAAAATATTGGGTAGTTCCTATTTTATTTCAAAATGGTTCTTACTTGAAAAAAAACACCCCTCGTTACATATGTCCTCTCCTTGGCAAACAGATTAAGATTATAGTTTAATTGAGCTGTACCCCTTCTTCACTGTTAAACTACTCTAACTAATATATTGTTTTGTTTATTTTTGTTCAAAGGCTTATCGTGAAGGCCCTCGGCGATGTCGTCGTCGTCACCGCCGCAAAAAGTGTACGCTTACTGAAGACCAGCCTGACCAGCTTCCAGACCCGATAATACGGTCCCGCCGGAAAAGAACCGTCAGACTTGTCAAACCTTACTCTTGTGACTTGTGCGTTGCGTCTTTTAAAACCCGCAAGGAATTGAAGGCTCATGAAGTCGAACACTTCGACGAGAGATTCTCAGACTTGAAAGAACCGAAACCTCGTCCTTGCAAGAAAAAAAAAACATTCAAGGCCTTGACTCGCAAACTGAAATACTACCCTACTTTCTGCGGGAAGTACCTTACCAACTGTAGGGCGGACTCGCGTCAAGTTTCTAAAAGGAGAGTCGCCAATAATACCAAAATTAAGTCCATAAGTGAGAATTCGAGCACTGTCGACGAAACTATCGAATCGGTCATCAGTGACTTTAATCTTAGTGTCGTGTCCGGCACTAAGCAAACCGAACAGGTTAAATCTTGGGTCAGAAGTAAACGTGTTTCCTCAGTCAGCGATAACTTTGATATCCGTGTCGAGTCCGGCACTGAGAAAGCGCAGCAGGTAGAAACTCCTCTAAGAATAAAGCGTAAGATTGTTCCCAATAGGAAATACGCAAGTGAATGGTATACTACAGATTCTGATTTTGATTTCGACTGTTTAGTGAAGAGAGGAAGTATAGAGCCGGCATTAGGTGAAATTACATCAAACATGATGGCCATATCTGTCATTATTACGCCTGATGACGTTCATAAAACGGAAAGTGTGGTTAATAATATGGAAAATTGGACGCCCAAGGTGATTACAAAGCCATTAACCATGTCACACAACAAGCATAGAAAACAAGACAGTGCAAAACGCGAGAGAGATTCGAACCCGAAAATTAAGATTCCCGAGTTAAATCAAAAGAAGGACGTGATTCGTACACGTCCAAGGACTAAGAATGTCTACAGGGTAAGACCAAGGGCAAACGATGTCTCTCCGGCCTTATTCCCAAGTATCCCCCTAGAAAAGACCCTGGTCGCACCAGCGAGTGCGGCAGTAAAAGGAAAACCCATTAACGTGTGTGATATGTGCTGTAGAACATTTTTCAGTAGAGAAGAACTATTGTCACATGTCATTGTTCATATTTGAGGAAGTATTTCTTAGGGTTTTGCGAGCTCAAGGTTTTTTTTTAAAAATTCGAGCGAGCTTTTCATAAATCTTCCGAGTTGATCTTGAGCTTGGATTGATTGAATTTATAGTTTTAAAACTTAACTATGTCAACAAAATACAAATATATATTAATATTGTTTTAATTTTTTCTTAATGAAATAAGAGACATATTTAAGATAAAATTTGTTTTAAGCTTGTTTTTAAGTATCGGTACTTAAAAAAATCAAGCCATAATAAATTATAGAATGAACTTTGAAAAATAATGCAATAATAACAGAAATATTAATTTTGATACAATTAAACATCGTCAATAAAGTACAGCTGTTCTGACCTACCAGAATTTTTTTTTTAAAGATGTATTTAGTACACTTTTGCATTGATCTGTACTTTACACTGTCTTGCACTAAGTTAGTGTTCTAACAGGTCTACATAGAGATGCCTTTCCTATTTCTTATTAACTCTTCATAAGGCCCTGGGTTGTTGTGGCTTACGCCCTGGGCATAGATATCTTAAACCTTGTAATTTTTATAAGCCTCTCTAACTATTTATTAGTAGCTACATTTTATAATGGAAAAATGCGCGCTGATTAGCTAACTTTTTATTTATTTTGTTTATTTATTATTAGATGATATATTTAGGGACATAATAAATAAAAATAACATTTTGTTTGTTTATTATTTATTTTTGAATATCACTATATACATTTACATAAACACATACACACAATAGAAAAAAAACCCTGCAAATACCAGTCCAGCAGGGATCTCGTATTATGAGTGCTACTGTACATTGTGAACATTTAAAAGTAGTCAATGAGATTATTATTATAATTATTAGCACCGCGTCTTAATATCCGTTAGGGTTATACACACCAATGAGATTAGAATTGATGTAAAAAAATAATTCTATTTTTGATACTTTTTTTTAACAGTTCAACATCAGTCATGGGTTATTTTTAACTCGGCACCACTCAATTTCCTACTCGTATTTAAAGACTAAAACTTGGATACAAGTCATTAAAAAAAACACAAAGAATCGATGAAAAAAAGGTTTGTATGAAACAATTGGCAGCGAGCGTGGGAATCAAACGTCAACATTGAGGATGAAACGCCAAGGCAGGCAGACGAGAAATAAAGTAACTAAGGGTTAGTTTGCAAATTGCTACAATTGAATGCGTGGTTGGCAGGAAATTTGACGGTGATTTACGCATTTTACATTTAGAATAAACGCAACAAAAATAATTAAAAAATGGGGTGACCTGGCGGTCTAGGGGTAAGGTGTCAGACTTCTGTGCTGGCGGCTGGGGTTCAATCCTCAGTCCCGGCACAGATTTATCTGATTACCAAACCCTTCCTTCTACCTCTGACAAGACGTGTATTAATCACAACTTGTGATTGTGTGGAATGCCAGGCCTCCACCGTGGTTCGGATCCCACGTTAAACTGTAGGTCCTCCATTTCATCTCACAATCACCCTACCATTACACATTAGCGTAAGTGTGTATAACCTGAACGGGTAGTAAAACGCGGTGCTAATAATAATAATAATGTAATTTTGTCACTTTTTAATTTTGGTGTAAATAAAATAGATATTTTTACTCTTTAAAGAATATGTCCCTCTAGTGTGCACCCTAAAGTATGGTCCCTGGTCGTTTACCCAGGCTGCCCGATTATAAACTGGAGTCTATCCTGACAGTTTGCACTATGCCTGTATCGCTACGCCATAGCGGATTCATGCAAGGTAAGTTCGCCGCCTTACAGGGTAAACAAAGGGTTCATTACTGTTGTTACTGATTGAAAAGTTATTGCTTTCTTACAAACACTTTGGTTACTTTTGTACAAACAGCACTGTACGAAACGAAAAGTATTTTTAAAAGCCTGGTAATATTCTGCCCCTAAATGTTGCATTTTTGTTTAATATATCCATTTGATCGTATATTTATATGTATTTGAAAAAAAATGACACCTGTACATGGAGAATTGAGGCCTTTACTTATTACTCCTTTACCTACCGCTAACCTTTTACGTATAACTGTTAGGCAGTAAAGATTACCATCTGTTGGCGGCAATTGAAAACTACTTCGAAATAACTTGCATGCAATCCTCAAAGGTACAACATTAAAAAATGTTTTTAATCCATTATGAGTCATGTAATGATTTTATTTATTTGCAACTTAATGAAAAAGATTTTCTTATGAGACTATTTTAAAATGCGCCCCACGCTAAGGAATCACTGGCTTACAATATAGAGTAAACTCTAATATAAGCCTAGTTATATTTCAGGTTAGTTAAAGGCCTATAATTTAAAATTAACATAAATGGGGTGCTCTTGAGATGAGGGGAGGGAGCAAAGCGTTAGAGGTTTTAAAGGGGTGTTAGTTTTTAAAAGAAACAAGAAAAACATTAATGGAACAATTTAATGTCATCACATTGAGAATGGGATATGTAATAATTTGTTTAACCTGGACTATTTTTGAAGGCAGTCTACGTTTCAACCGGCTTTTTATTTCTGAAATTTTTACAGCCTACGTTGTATTCACCGCATTGCCTGTGACGACTTTGACAGGTGAGATAGCATTTACAAAACTGCAGTTAATTATAAGTTAATAGCGGTGACTCATTGGACTTTGGTACTATTAAGTGCATTGAAAACGAGACAGCTCGGGAAAAAGATGTCTAAATATTTATTTCCTCCATCTAAGTGTAAAAAAAAGCCCCCGCCCAGTTTTAAAATATTGCATGGGTATATTTTATAGTACATTTTGATTCAATTATTCCTGACATTCATTTTTTCCAATCCTAACCTCTTTCAAGCTTTACTTCTGTTGCCTAATAAGTATACCCTAGACATATTAGAAAAAGATCAAAACTACTGAACCTTGAGGTTTGAACTCAATTTATACATTATATATACGATATAAGTAAGTAAAATTTTAATTTATTTTGGATATTTCTCGACCTATCTAAAGCTTTTGATACCACGAATCAAGAAAAAGTGCATTAGCAAACTCAAAATGTAAAGTTAAAAGTTAGATGAGTTGTTAGCAAATGCCTTTCTATCCCAACTCAAATAGAAAAGTATGCCTAAATTATAAAAAAAACTTCAAGAAGAAAATATTAACAAGGCGATTAATATAATTAGGAATAGGTAGCCTATAACTTGTAATATGTAGGCCTGTACTCTCATATAAAAACAAAACGAATCTCTACCCTTTGGTTTTCTTGAACATTAGCTTATAAATAGTTGATAAGTGGGTTACTTGAATATGTAGAGCAATAATGTTATTTACCAAGCGTGGGGGAAAAAATCCAATGAATCTTGGCTTGCATTAAAAGATTTCGTAAAAGCAAATAAGTTACCCTTTTTTACAGTTTTTATCATAATTAAAGGGAGGAAAAGTGTTTACTGGTTTCTGAAACTAGTTATCCGCCTAAATTAAAAGCAGATTTAATCTGATGGAATATATAGTTTAATTCTTATTCCCGAATTTGAATGAATTTACCAGATATTGAGAAAGGTATTACTACAATATAGGATATTAAAATAACTGTTGTATTTTTTTATTCAAAATGTTTCGATAAGTTCTCTAACTTTTAGTTAAAAAATTACTATCAGTAATAAAAATAATTATAACCCATCTATCGTCTAATCTGGCCAATGAGCTTAATATACTATAGAAGTAACAGAATTTTACTTATGTAAAGAAAAGTGTTGTAGTGTAGACTAACACTAGAAAAAGTAGAAGGTTATTTATTAGCTAGACTTTGGCAGTCCTGTATTGAGTGTATTCATATTTATTTTGATAATACTTTAAAAATGGCGCCCAGCGGTTTTCGTGTTAGTCTGGATTTGTCAACATTTTATCAAGATGTTAGAAGTTTTTGTTACATTTTTGTTAATTTGGACCGACACATTGTAATTCGTGATTTGGAAGATCACGTCAGAAACTTATTTGGAATTAAAAGCCCTTTTTGTCTGGCGATTGATAAGTTCATGTTGCCCCGTGATGAGCCGGTTCAGATTTTAAAAACTAACGATTCTTTGAGGTAGAGAGACGATTTAATATCCAATGATCTCAAACATTTCCTAGGTTTTTATTGTATATAAATTATAATAAGCACTAACCACCGTTAGGTATCTAGGATTTATTTAGCATAAACTGAGGTTAAGTAAGGTCCATTCAACAACTTCACATTAGTGTGAGTGGTATAAACCGAACGGGTAGTAAGACGCGATGCTAATAATAATATAAAATTACCACTTGTTGGACTCGCACTCGTAATAATACAAAAATATCTTACCTTGTGTTTTTTTAGAACCACTTCTTACTCCCGTTTCGGTTTTTACGCTAAATGTTCTAATTATGCTAGTTGTTTTAGGGATGAGAAAGGTTATATTTATAAGAAATCTAGGCCCTATCCGCATTTGTGCGGAGATAGTAAGAAACTATTTAAGGAAAACCACCCTCAGCAGACCAAATTATGTTTATCAACATTTATTGTAAACAATCTTTGTTTAGGCTGAAAACAAACATGTGTCTTGCAAGTGTGCTTTAAATGTGCGCGTCCGACAAGCGGATGTGACCGGATGTAGACTGGAGCTAACCGGCACCCTAGCTCAGTCAATAGCATGTCTACCCACTAGACTAAAAGGTCCTAAGCTCTATTCTTATCATGGTTGAAACGTCATTTGTTAAATTGGGTCATACCCTTTTACAATAATTAACTGATGACCATGGAAGGATACTGTGTTTGTTATAAAATTTGTAAGTCTTGTGGTGTTATAGGTCCTATGTTTTTTTTTTACTTGAGATAGGTCTAATTATTGACCTGGCATTTGCATACTTAAGCTAATGTTCCGGCTTCGATTCCGATGTTTGTGTGCCATTTTTCGATTGAATAACATATATTATTGCTTATCACCAGCTAACTAGCAGCCCAGATAAGAATCAAATAAAGGAGAGCTTGAGAAAAAAAAGGTATTTTCAAATTGTATGTCCTTACATCCTTGTGTGCGTGTGTGTGTATACATTTTTGTCCTACCCTTTAAAATGTCTTTGTGTACCCGAGGAATTTCCAACTGGCAGCCGCAGCACTTTTTTTTTTTTTGGGTGGCCCGTTAATGTTTTTAACTGAGAAATGGAAAATTTTAATTTGCGTGGGGAAAGCCCCCATTAATGATGTCCATGTTTAATTTATTCCTTAAATACGCTATTTTCCTAATATATTGACATAGGATCCAAGATAGTATATTTTAGTTGAAACATCCGTTTGATATATAATCAAAACGCGTTTAAATGACCACTTCTTATTTCATTCGCAAATTAATACTTTTTATATTCTTGCTATTGCATGGTTCGAAAAAAAATTAGCCAATAACGATGTTACAAGACTCTTGGATTCAATTGTGCTCCTTGAGCACTTACAAGTTCGAAACTTCTGGATTAGACTGTTCACCCACTTTTGTTTTTCTAATGGCTACATCTTATATGTATTCCTTAAATTCACTCAAATACTTGATCCCATCTTGGAAATAGGCCTATATAACGGAATATATATACATGGTGTCTACTAAACTTGACCAATGAAATCCCCGACGACCTTTTCCCTGATTTTCCCTGATCATTTCCTAAAATTCCCGACTAAAAATGTATGTCATATCCTTTTAACTCTCCGCCCCCCCCCCTTTCTCCCTCGTTTTTCTATTAATTTTTTTTTATAATAATAATTTTTAAAATTTGAATTAAAATTGTTTACTAGGAATTAAAAATATATTACACAGCTACAAACAAAAACATGACATAATTTACTATATTTTGAGTAAAATATCATTTTCCCGGATTTTTATTGTGATTTACCAAATTCCCGGCTTATTCCCATTTTTTCCCGATCACTTCAAATTCCCGTTTTCCCTGATTTCTCGGATGGTAGACACCCTGTATATATATTTTTTTTTCCTAAGCTAAGTTTGTAGGGTTGGTTATAAAAATAATTTTGTGCTTGAGATTTGGTTGTTACTTGCTTTGATCGATCTCAAAACCTTTGGTAGGGAAGTAGCTCTTCCAATAAAATATCGGCTTTCCATTTTTAATTTTTTTAGTCCAAAGGGTATTTTGGATAAACCAGGATTGTGGATAGTCGCGATTTGAATGAACAAGTCTTTAATGTCTATTTTTTTCTTCTTTTGATTTTAGGGTTTTGGAAATCCCGGTGAAAAATACATGTCAGATGCAAACCCACAATATAGAAATGATCAACTCTGAAGATGCGTATAGAATTGTTTTGAAGGGCAGAGGAGAGCAAAATGAGGAAAACAACAAGGATCAGGTTCAGCTACCAGTTGTTAGGAGGAATATGAAAACGGGGGAAGAAGTGACTGTCGCTAGGATTAGTATACTGGAGAGTACAGCAATTACAGAAGACGCAACGAGCGAGAATCATCATCGTCATCCTTGTGCAACTGATAATGTCGCTTGGAACAGCACGCCAGGTGTAGACGGGAAACCTGTACGTAAAAGAAAGAAAAAGAAAAGTAAAGAATTCAACTATTCAGAAATGGGAAATGAATCGGTTGAGATTGGCACCACAAAACAAAGGTCGTTGAACGATTCCACAAATTTTGAAAGTGACATTAACGAGAATACTGTTATCAGAGATGACCATGTCAGAGAATGTAATACTACAGATCTTGAAAGACTTAATATGTCGCTATGTAACCTAAATAATTTGAACCAATCACCCATCTTGAAAAAAGAGGGTTCACCTTTGTACGAGGCGACTCAGTCGGATAAAATAGGGAGAAAGTTAGCAAATGCCAAAACCAAATCAAAAGGAAGAAAACATAAAAAAGCGCAGAGTCCGTCTGTTTCTCATGTCGACTCGACTTTTATAAGTAAATCAGTTACCAACCATGTTTTTGAAACGGGTATGAATGAAAATTGTACCTCTAGCAAGAATGAGGTGGAACAAACGCTAACAAGTTATGAAAGTACCGACATGTCATTAACTAGCCAAAATGATTTCAATCAACCAACCATTCCAAATAGCGAGTTGTTACCGTCGTATAAGCGGACCGGTGAGCCGGCACCATTAAATTCGGAAGCCAGAAAAAATAGTTTAGCGGACAATGAAGAAATAAAACCACGAAAAAGAAAACGTAAACGAGTACATTCCAAGAAATCGAAGAGGCTTCATGGGCTTTCTTTAGCCGAAACTATTTCTTTACTAAGCAAAGAAACTGTTGACCCTGAAAATTTAATCAAGAGCCAAGAGTTAAGCCCGCGTGCATCAGATCACAAGCATATTAGATTTTCCGACTCTACCCGTGATGAAGAAAAGGAGAATAATATTGAGGCTTCACTTGAATCAAGTGACATGACACACATGCAAATATGCACCTCTTTGACTTCAAACAATATAGCATCAGCCGCTAAATCATCCAGACTCATTAATAAAAGTCACAACCTTGTATCTAATTTAGAGGAGCCGTTGGACCAAAGTAACATGTCGCTTTGCACGGAAAAAGGTTTCTTTACGGTAAACAGCGGTAGCGTCTCACCCAAACCACTATACAGGGCTAGGTCTTTGCCTTCGGGCAATCATTTGGAACCTGAGGTTCCCGCTCGACTTGGCGGCAACCTCGAATCTAAGTGGGATATTACATATCCCGCACCTACGAGGCCTACAAATCAAGGCACAGAAACATTCGGCAATCTACTTTCTCTTCGTCACAACTCCACACCTTGTGTTTTCAAACGAAAGCAACCTAAAAGAGAATCGGCACAGAACGACGGAACAAAAACGGTGTCTCCTGCCGACCAGCTACAAGAAACTGTCTCATCCAATCAAGATGCAACAGTTCAACCCATGCCAGAGAACTCTCACATTTCGGAAGATGAAAGTAATCTGCCGGTATTCACCGGTGTTCCTAAAAAGAATGATCATTTTATTTTCAAGGTAGGCTACCTTCTCATTTTCATTTATTTTAATATTAGTGGTTAGGTGACCTGGTGGTCTAGGGGTAAGGTGTCGGCCGGACTTCTGTGCTGGGGTCCGGTGTTTAATCCTCAGTCCCGGCACAGATATATCTGATTGCCAAACCCTTCCTTTACCTCTGACAAGACATGTATTAATCACAACTTGTGAATGTGTGGAATGCCAGGCCTCCACCGTAGTTCGTATCCCACGTTAAACTGTAGGTCCTCCATTTCATCTCACAATCACCCTACCATTACACATTAGCGTAAGTGCGTATAACCCGAACGGGTAGTAAGACGCGGTGCTAATAATAATAATATTAATAATAATAATAATAATAATAATAATAATATTAGTGGTTAAAAAAGGAGAAAATGTCTTTTGCATGACGTCATAAAAAGCAAGGTTGAGGGAAGGAGTAGGATTCAAATATTGGATTAGTTGAAGGAAATAAGAAAGTTCTGGGAGCTGAAGGAGGAGGCAGAGGACAGGGGCCATTGGAGGTTTAAGTTTACCGACAAAAGTAATAAGACAGAACATATGATAAGAGGTTAACAAAAAAATTGCAAACTATTGAAATAATCTTTATCGTCGAATGTGGTACTAATTTACATATAAATTAGGGTTTAAAACATTAGCTAATATGTAATCAGAATAATTTATAAGTTTTTATTTTACTGTGAATACAATTCAAATTGAAATCTGATTTTTTTTATGACAAGTGATTTGTGTGGTGGTTTTTTTAATGTTGATTCTGGCTCTTTTATTTAATGACTGGGCAAATATCACAGTAACCCCCCTTTGGTGGTCGAATGATCTAAGGTGACACTCTCGCAATAGACTGGGTTGCCGATAATGAGGAGATCGAGGTTTGAATCTCGGTCGGGTGTACTGAGTTTTTTTTCTCACAAAATGGTTTTACAATCTCGCTCCACACAAATGTTGGTACACTTCTTCTAAATATAAACTTCTTAATCTCTAAAACCATTAGCGTTATTAGTAGTTAAGCATATAACCCAAAAGGGTAGTATGACGTGGTGCTAAAAAAAGTAATATATGATAAAAATTATTACACAAATAAAAATACCTCCACGTAAGCCTATTTAAAAAAACATAACATTTTAACTCTCATAATTTGCCCTTTATTTATTAGTTATTTATTCTCAGTAATGATAATCATTTATTTATTTCAGAAATTAGTCTTGACCGAAGCTTGCATTCCACGATTGTCAGCTGATATAACGGCAATCGTTCAAGAATATTTCCCGAGCACATCAGAAGTGGAGCTAAAGATTCTGAGTAAGTGGGATAGTACTACTGATATCTTGGGCTGCGGGCTAGGCGAACGAGGTTATATAGTTAACAACTCTTCAGAATATATTCTGTAATAAAAATAGGTCAAACCTACTTCGGTGACTGCATGGCCCAAGGCGTCACTGATGCGTTAGACTAGACTGCCGTTGACAAAGAGATTAGACTGCAAATCCCTGTCAGATGTGTTGAGGGTGGTTTTCCCCAAAATGGTTTTCCACTCTACCTCCATGTAAATTTGGGTACACTTTCTTTAAATTCAACCTTCTTCATCCCTAATTTATTTGTGTAATTAGTACATATGCGTATTACATGAGCAGGTAATAAGATGTTTTGATAAAAAAAAAAGTCAAATTTATTTCTATCATACGTGACTCTTAATCTCTATTTTAGGTAAAAATCTCAAATTCAAATTTTAGCTTCTTACACCTATACTTTTTTCCAACCTTCTCAGAGTGCTATGATCCGCCCCACCGCCTTTACACCCCGCCTCACCCAAGTTATGATTTGGTTCACATTAATTAAAAAATATAAATCGTAACTAAATGATAACATGTTTAAAAAAATAATTGATTTACGTTCAATAAGATGGTAAATTACTATTAGTGGGTCTGGGGTTAAGCAAGTAGTCCTACAATTATATTGGACCAACCCGCCTCGGTGGCGTAGTTAGCTAACACGCTAGTTTCATGTTGAGCTAGATCGCCAAGGACGGGGAGATTGAGGTTTGAATCTAAGTCGGGTGAACTGGGGGTGGTTTTTCACTCTCCCTCCACACAAATGCGGGTTCACTTCCTCTAAATTTAACCTTCCCAATTCCTAATACACTAGCAAAATATATATATAACCAAACTTGTATGCATTATAATAGCTATTAAAAATTTCAGAATCAAGTCCACCAAATTCGAAGAAGAAAAAAATTGACTCCTTTTAATTATGTACATCCTTAAGAATTTGAGAGATTTGAAGGGCACATCTTGAATAAAATCCTAACTATATACTCTAGTATTCATAGGATTTGAGAAGTTGAGTGTCCTATCTTAAACAGGACCATTTTTCACTTACTTCCATGCTTAATCTCTCTCACATGTACGTCTTTAGTCGTACACTTGGGAAGTGTGTGGCAGCATGCGTGACATAATCAATGATCAGTAATTTGTAATGCATTTACAGGATTTAACACCCGCCTCGGTGGCGTAGTTGGCTAACGCACTTGTCGTGTAGAGCTCGACTGCCGAGGACGGGGAGATCGAGGTTCAAATCTCGGTCGGGTGAACTGGGGGTGGTTTTTCCTAAATGGTTTTCAGGGTTCACTTCCTCTGATTCAACCTTTCCAATTCCTAATCCATTAGAGTAATTAGTACTTAAAGCGTATAACCCGAACGGGTAATATAATAATATATAAAAAAAATAATAAATACAGGATTTAACTATTGCACTACATAGCGTAGAACCCGAAGAGGTAGTAAGATGCGTTTCTAAAATAAATATTACACTACAGAAATTGTTACCCTTAAGAAGGTTTTCGAGTTACTGATCAACAGTCACTTTTGGGAGGTCAATGCATTTGAAATTGGCTGAGAAGGCCTTAATATGTTTTGAATCTAATATTTAAAAAAAAAATACATATATTTTTTTTTAGGTGGTCATGAACAACTTCAACAGTCGGTGAAGAAATTTTCGATTGTTGATGAAGAGATTGAGCCATGCGATATCATTGTATTGAACTGGAATGAAATGATCGAGCCTAAACGTATAAATTGATGACCGATCAGTTGTTCGACCCTGGACTGTGACACATAGAAAGGACAGTGCTTAGATAGACGGACAAGAGGAAGTGTTCGCACTTTAACTAACAAGTTTGTGTCCAACTGTCTTGATCTGAAATAACAAATAAAATACAATAGAGTCTCGGAAACTCGACCTAATGTGAACCGAGATGGTATTGAGTTATTGAAATGTCGAGTTTAATGAATAAACTTGTATAAAATGCTTGTTTACTATGTCACGTTTATTAAAAAAAAGGATGAATCACAGTACAGTATCGAATATTATAGGTACAGTTGTACTGTACTATAGTATTGTACGGTACAGTAACAGTAATATTTTTACAGTACGATATATTACGTGTTAATATAATGGTGTATATACATACTTGTAATATACCGAAATGCAGTACATATAATAATGTATTGATTCGAATAACACAATACTAAATGGATAACTAACAAACACAGCACTTGTAAAAACACCCCAGCACGACTGTTCCACCCGAGTTACACAAACAAACTGAGGTGTTATACACTTGAATGACCTTGGGTTGTGATGACTAGCTCCGACAACTGTATGCACTCGCACGTGTCGAGTTTCCGAGACTTTATTGTATGCCGCCAAGCTTCTACTGAAGAAAGGGACTGATGTACCCCGAAAATTACATAATTATGTGTTTTGTATTGTTTTAATTGTGAACTTTTGATGCCTACAGTTTTCTGGTAAGTATGTAATCCTTACCCTTCTATCCTCCAGGGTTACCACTAGTCCTAATATTTTTTTCATAGCTAAATATTTATTTCCATTGCTTTAAACAAATAATAGATTTCTTGGTTATTATCCATACATATACTTACATATTTTGAGAAAAAACAATTTTTATAATTTTAAGCTCATTTTGGTTTCTTATATATTGTTTGCATTGTTGCCTATTTAATAAAAAAAAGTACTTTGGAGTAAATTTATAAAACAAGTATTTTTTTATTTGAGGTGTTTAATGTGTACTTTCTGAACCTACTGATTATTTGAACACACAGAAATGTCTGAGCGAGCGTGAAATGGACTACCAATTTTATCGGGAAAGGTATTTTCACATACTTTCAATGGTTCTTTTACACACCACAATCGACACGGGACCGATAGCTTTACGTCCCCTTCAAAGGAAGTTGTGCTACAGATTTTTATTGTTCAAAAAAAAAATTTTGTCGGCCCCAGCTCGGTTTGAACCCACGAACATCGGGTCCTGAGGTGACCACTTTACCCCAAGACCACCGAGGTTGACTAAAACAAGTAAAACATGGAGGTTTAGGTATGATTGTGTTGGACTGATTTATTAAATATTAAAATATTTACTGATTTTCATAAATAATATACTCCAATAATTCTCTGTTTCCGTGGATATCCGTTTTTGCTCTGTACACATGACCTTGTTTTACTTGAATACTTTGATTTGGTAATTTTCCAGACGATGTAGTGTATTGTAAGGCCCCTTTAATACAAGCTTGCTTGAGCTGGTTCACGAGAGCTTTAAGATATCATTAGGGCATTGTGCCTAATGTAGCCATTCACATGAGCGGGCGTAAGCGAGTTGTTGGTTCTAGTGAGCCATTTGCTGAATTTCCCTACCGCTAGCAGGGTATCGAGTCTTATGTAGCCTTTCACACGAGCGCATGTGTGCTAAAGCTCACTTCGGAAAAGCTGTGCCTCAAGTTTCCCCTGGTGTTAAAATTGTAGACATCAGCTGCAATGATTATAATAATCAGTTGAAAAAGAACTTTTAGACTTGCTTGAATTGTTAGTGTCTCTCTTCTGGAGTGAACAATTAAAGAACTTTTGCATTGTCTCCTCTAATTTCACGAAACTGTCTTAAAACAGCCATTAACATCCTTAAAGGGTGACCTGGTGGTCTACAGGTAAGGTTTCAGACTTCGGTGCTGGAGGTCCGGGGTTCAATCCTCGGTCCCAGCACAGATTTATCTGATTACCAAACCCTTCCTTCACCTCTGACAAGACATCTTGTGAATGTGGGGAATTCCAGGCCTCCACCGTGGTTCGGATCCCACGTTAAACTGTAGGTCCTCC
>CABFOV010001523.1:103875-114267 GCA_902141375.1 Timema poppense
AAAAAAAAAAGGTGCAGGAAAGTGAATGAAAATAATACCCAAGATTTATTATTTAAATAACATTTTTATTACACTATCAACTAAACAAAAAGTAGTCTGTGCCTTCTGTTAAATTCAATGATGCAATGTTTTCTTCAAAACTCCCTCCAGTCAGATCCTAAAAAAATAAATTAAATAAGATAATTACATTATACACACACACACACACACACACACACACACATATATATATATATATATATATATATATATATATTGACATGCCAACATATTTTCTCTACAGATGAAATACAAACAAAAGATTTCTACCATCCAGAAAAATTTGAATTAGTCAGGAACTAAATGGGAATAAGTCGGCAATTTGGTAAATTAAAAAAAAACTGGGAAAATATTTTACTCAAAATATGAAATATAATAAGCTTATTCCAACTGTCTTTTTTTTTCATCTGTGTAATATATTATTTTATAATTCCTAGTAGACTATGTTAATACAAATAAATAACATGTTTATTTAAATTTTAAAACTTCATTATTCTTAAAAAAAAAATCTAAAGAAAAGTGGGCAAGGGGTGCTAGAAGGGGGATACCATAATTTTGAGTCGAGGAATTTTAGGAAATGATCAGGGAAAATTGGGGATAAAGTTGGGAATTTCATTGGTCAAGTTGAGTTGGCACAATGAAACATAAACTTTTCAGCCCCTGTACTTCGAATATATTACACATATCTACTGGTTACACTAATGAGAAAGTGTACCTGAATTTGTGTGGACGGAGAGTGGAAAACCTTTTAGGAAAAAACCCCCTCATTACACCTGACCCATGATTCAAACTAAACTGATCTTACCGGCACTCACAGTATAGTTTGAACTAGAGATGGGTTGAATTCTATATTACTTGAATTCAAATTACCCGCCTTGTTGGCATAGTTAGCTAAGGCGCTAGTTTTGTATTGAGTTAGACTGCCGAGGACGGGGAGATTGAGGTTCAAATCTTGCTCGGATGAATTGGGGGTGGTTTTTCCTAAATTGTTTTCGACTGTCTCTCCATGTAAATGCAGGTTCACTTCCTCTATATTCAACCTTTCCAATTTCTAACCCATTAGAGTAATTAGTAACAAAGCATATAACCCAAATGGGTAGTCAGACGTGCTAAGTATTATTTTTATTATTGAATTCAAATCTTCAACTAAAATTGTACTGTATATTTTTTTAAGTGAAAATATTTAAAATAAAATTGGTTTAATGCTTGGTGCCAATGACAAATAATATTTTGTTAGTCCTTACCAATTTCACGCAGATAACCAATGGAGGAGTAGAGTCCTTGAAATGTATTATCGGGATTTTCGGGAAGTTCTTTGCGCCTTTCTCGTACGGCGCGTAGTATTTCCCGACTTTCTTGACGTCGACATCACAGAACGCCACCACTTTATCTTGAAACAGAGGCTCGAGGGATTTGTAAAAATGTCTGCCCTGCTTTCCGGCATTCCAGATTGTGAAACTTGGCCAATCGATCAAAACCTTCTCTTGAAGTCTTTTGATCCGGATATTCCATATGGTTTTTCTAGAATATTTAGACATATTGGTTAGAATAATGTTTACTTACAGTTCCTTTAGTCGATCTCGGTTGTCTCGGATTAAAGTTTTCGCCTCGGGACCTGATATTTGTGGGTTCATGCCCATCTGGGGGCAATGGATTTTTCCTGAGCCCATCTCCACAGCTCTGCAAACTTATGCATTATAAGACCAGACACAGGTGTTTTGTGCCCCGGTTATTAAAAGACTAGGCTCTATAAGTGGACAAGTTACCGAATGAGCTAAGGTGTTGGACGAGATAAAATTAATTCTGGATGGAGGGTAAAAAAATATAATCACTTTATTTTGGTGATAGAACATCTTACATTTGTACTTACTCGTCTATTGAGAACGTAGTTGCGCCCGGATGATAGCGATAGACTAACAAACAACGAGGGACTTTAAACAATCGCCCATCGTTGTCTAGGTGACGATAGAAAAATATCAGATCCTCTGGTGTCCCTTTTCCTGACTCACTAAAACCTCCAACCCTAGAAAGGTAAAAAAAAAATTGTATATGTTTGTTAAGCTTCATTCCTTGACTCCTAATAGTATCTAAGTAACAGAGTGTGTGTATATATATATATATATATATATATATCGTCGTGTCTTACTTCCTGTTCAGACTATACACATTTATATTATAATTACTATATTATTATTATTATTATTATTATCACCGCGTCTTACTACCCGTTCGGGTTATACGCACTAACGCTAATGTGTAACGGTAGGGTGATTGTGAGATGAAATGGAGGACCTACAGTTTAACGTGGAATCCGAACCACGGTGGAGGCCTGGCATTCCCCACATTCACAAGATGTCTTGTCAGAGGTGAAGGAAGGGTTTGGTAATCAGATAAATCTGTGCCGGGACCGAGGATTGAACCACGGACGATAATTACTATAATGAGATAGAAATGCAGAAGGAAGCACGGAGAGTAGAATTTGGGCGGCGGAGATGAAATTCATACAAAAGTATTTTAGTAAAGACAAAAATA
The DNA here is from genome assembly GCA_902141375.1 of Timema poppense. NCBI lineage: Eukaryota > Metazoa > Arthropoda > Insecta > Phasmatodea > Timematidae > Timema > Timema poppense. The sequence continues at coordinate 106,447 of CABFOV010001523.1, forward strand.
GAGAGCGTGAGAAATGAGGAAGCAAGGAAAGAAATTTAGGTGGAAAAGCTTAATAAGAGAATGGACAGGGATGAAGTGAGATTGCTTGGACATTTCAAGAGGACAGGAGATGAAAGACTACCAAAGCAAGCAATGGAAATGAGAATGATTAGAAAGAGATCTAAGGAAAGGCCCAGACCGAGATCATTGGAGTCGATTAAGAACAATATGAGCCGAAGAATAGATTGGAACAGGGTAGTGAAGGAAAGATAAACCATTCAAATCCCGACCGGGTAGAAACTGGATAAGGGGAAATGATGATTATGATCATATTTTTTAATTATTCAAATCTCACTACTCGGGGTCGTGATCCTATGGCTTTAAACCATGAGTTGGCAACTTGGTTGATCGAACTCGACCTGTCAATCTCGTGTCAAATTTCAATCGATTATGTGAGAAAACTACAAGCTACATTGTCATTAAAATTAAGTCTTTTGGGTCTTATAATCTCGCAAAAAAAATTTAAGTGTGACCAAAAACGTGTGATCCATTATAACTGGTAAAGTTAAAAGAAAATTCAACAGTTTAATATGAAAATATATATTTTATCTGTTATATATTTATTTCTAGAAGCTTGGAAACATTAGTATTGGCGAAAGATTAATTTTAAGGAAATAAAAAAATAAAGAGTGAAGGAACGAAGGGGTGATCGAGGCCCAAAAAGGGTGCCGACCCTTGCGCCTAAATAACAAATAAAATCTGTGGACTCACCTTTTAAACACCTTTCTGTCGCAAAACCACGTGGGCATTATAAGAGTAGGACCGTGAGAAGTGTAGATCTGACGATACAACTGTTCCTCTCTGAGGGAATTGGCCCAACGAGTGAAGCGAACCGTCGAGTCCTTGGGTAACCTTTCGAAATTGGAGCCTATTATCTGGTCAGAGGGAAAAGGTAATAAACCGTATAGAATGTTTAAAAATAAAGCGGAAGTAGCAAAGAATCTCAAAAGAGATAATCCTATTTCTATCCTGAAAGGTAACGATCTTACCTTAGTTGGTTTTACTATGACATGACCTGCATGGTCTAAGACCTCATACATTATTATTATTTAGCACCACATCTTACTACCCGTTCGGGTTGTACGCTTTAAGTACTAATTACGCTAATGGATTAGGAATTAGAAAGGTTGAATTAGAGGAACTTAACCCGCATTTGCGTGGAGGGAGAGTGGAAAATCATTTAGGAAAAACCACCCCCAGTTCACCCGACCAAAATTCGAACCTCGATCTCCCCGTCCTCAGCAGTCGAGCTCAACATGACTAGCGTGTTAGCCAACTACGCCACTGAGACGGGTCACACTCACAATAGACTAGATTGCCGATTATTGAGAGATCAAGGTTCCTATCCTGGTCAAGTGTACGTTTTTTTTCCATAAATGGTTTTCCACTCTCCCTCCACACAAATACAGGTAAACTTCCTCTAAGATAGTAGCATAATTAGTACATATATGTATAACCCGAAACGGTAGGAAAACGTATATTGCTAAAAAAATATTCTATGGCGTAACTTATAAGATAAGGCCATAGTGTAATACATCAAGGTAAGAATGCTAACTTTAAGGATGAATGGGCCGGGGGTGCGGGGAGAAGCTCCAAGGTGTCAGCTCACAATCGAGATATACCGAGAGAGCGGCCGCCATCTGTTGGCAAATATAGTGCTAATATCTGAGAAAGGCTTTCATATGCTCAGCGCAATTAACTCTCTGGCCGTTAATCTCATTTTTCTAGAGTGTCACACTGAGAAATTTGAATGAAAATAATATAAAACCTTTATTTTTAATTAAAACCATTGAGGCGAGTAATAATTTTAATACCGTGCTTTAGGTTTCAATGATTTAATTCTTTTGTTTTGAAATTTCAAAACAATGTCTTCAGGACTTAAACTTTGCAAAACACATTTATAACATTTGTACTTATTCTGATTTATTTTAAATATTGAAGAAACAGTAATTATTTAATGTATTTGATTTATAAACATGTTATAATTGCGTTTTACAGGATAGACTTAAATTTGTTTTAATAATTGTGCTAGTTAACTAGCATAAAATATAAATGATTTGGGTGAGCTTAGGTTGGTTGGCATGTCGAGTGACTTTGCAAATTGGATGGTGTCCTGGTCGCAAGTCTGGCCATAGCCAAAGTGTGCTAAAGAACAACTTACCGCGTTGGGATGTTTTTCAGCAGCTTGGAATTGCTCGCTGATTCGATCAGGCAACATCAAGTCATCCTGCGAGAAAATGTTTCAAATTTTATCATTTGAAAAGTTGATGACAGGGCTATCAAATATATGCAACTGTTGTTTTGTATTTTTGTTTCCACTTTATAATTAATCAGAAAATATATCAAAATAAAGCAATAAATTCGACATTTAGTATCTAGTTCCCAAATGTCAAGTCATATTACAAACTAGCGATCCCACACGGCGTTGCCCGTGACTCATGGTGCCTGTATCTCTTTAACGTAATTCTAAACCAGATAAAAAAATATTTTGTTCAAAAGTTTGTTAAAAATAGCCCATTTAAAAATCCGGCTTTGAGGTGCATTCGAATCCCTTTCCATCCACCTATGTTAAACATTTCAGATCTCTGCGTGCCGTAGATTTGGCTGGGCATCGCACAAAAACAAACACACATACAGACAAACACTTCCTTTTATTATTATAGACGGTTTTAAAATGTTTGTCTCTATTCTAATTTCTTAAAAGTAAAATAAATTCGACGGGCACTTACGACATCTTGAAAACATAAATAGTTTCCGCTACTTTGGTTCACTGCTTGATTCTTGGAATATCCCACTGCAAAACATTGTAGAATATGTATACAAAAATTAAAAAAACAAACATGAATACAAATAAATACCTTTAATAGCATAATACGTCTTAAGGGTGTAGTCCCAAGATTCCACATACTTGTGTGGAGGGAGCGTTGGAATTCATTCGAAGAAAAACTATCCCACTACACAATGCAAGGATTTTAACCTTGACTTCCATAGAGATATTCTTTAAAATTGAAAAATGACACCTGTACAAGAGAATCAAACCCTGGACCTTCTGACTTATTACACCGATGCTTTAACCACTGAGCTATCCAGGTGTCATTTATCAATTTAAAGGATATTATATTTAGAAGCGGCTTGTAACGCTCTGGGGTGTCTCATGTAATGTCCCAAGTTACTCATGTAACGTCTAGAACAAGTGATCCTGCCTGTCCCTGTGTCGAGAAAATAGGATACTGTTATTTATCCGATAGTGAAATTAAACTCGGTGGAGTTCAAGAAGGATTCGTCCAGCTTTTATTTATCACCTTCACACTATAAAGAAATGTTTCTGTACAAAGCGTTCTATCCCAATAGTACCCCGAAGGTTGGTAACGGCTCGGTTGTTCATGTCCGAGTGCCCGACCTACCGACAACCCACGGCGCAACTCTTTTTTTTTTCATTCACGCTCGAGGCCTGATGGCGGTGTCGCCAACCATCCCTGAAAAAGGAATTGGGAGACGGTATGCTAACGTGCATATTTATCACACAGCATTAATATGCTACAGGCTATAACCGTAACTAACAAATATAATATCTTGGCTAGTTAATCTATCTTCCATATAGATGGCAAACCAGACAAAACATAGATGACAGACAGGGCTAGCTCTTGCTGTTGACACACACGGTGAGTTGTCTCAACTCTTTAGATGTTCATCGTTAGTTTGGTAGTTCTGGTCGAGCAGTCATTCAGATGTGTCTTACAGGAAGGTGTAGTTGAAGACCAATTAAACAAGAAGCGTATAACCTAACAGGTAGTAAAATGTGGTTCTAAAGTTAAAAAAAAATAATCAAAAAAAGAGTATAAATTAAGTGATGTATTGTACTTAATAACACTTAACAAAGTTTAGATAATTGATGTTTCAGATAGTTGACCTTTGTATATTCTAAATTCAACTGTATTTGAAATGCTATAAAAAAATGTTGTAACACTTTAAAGCACTGTTGTTAAATGAACAACACCTTTATCCGGCCTATTCGACCACTAAGTCAAGGATGCAGCATTTTAGAAACAGCACAGCCAACTAATAATATTTGAAATAAAATTTAATTTTATTTATAAGCACTGTGTCTTACTACCCATTCAGGTTGTAACGCACTAGTCGTGTTGAGCTCGACTGCTGAGGACGAGGAGATCGAGGTTCGAATCTCGGTCGGGTGAACTGGGGTAGGTTTTTCCTAAAAGGTTTTCCACGCAAATGTGGGTTCACTTCCTCTAATTCAACCTTTTCAATTTCTAATCCATAAGTGTAATTAATACTTAAGTGTATAACCTGAATGGGTAGTAAGAGGCGATGCTGAATAAAAAAAATTCTATGTAGGCCTAATAGGTTAGGGCAGGGGTTCCCAAATGTTTGGAGATCAAGCCACCCTTATTATTAGCACCGCGTCTTACTACCCGTTCGGGTTATAAGCACTTACGCTAATGTGTAGTGGTACGGTGATTGTGAGATGAAATGGAGGACCTACAGTTTAACGTGAGATCCGAACCACGGTGGAGGCCTGACATTCCCCACATTCAACAGAGGTGAAGGAAGGGTTTGGTAATCAGATAAATCTGTGCCGGGACTGAGGATTGAACCCCGGCCGCCAGCATAGAAGTCCAACACCTTACCCCTAGACCGCCAGGTCACCGCGCAAGCCACCCTTCACATGTCAGATTTTCCGTGCAACACCCCTGTAACAATTTAAGATTTAGTTACCCTGTTCGAGTTGTCTCTAACCACAAAACCAAACACGGACCTCCTTTTGGATGAGGCGTTGAGTTTTTTGATGCCACGAGCGATATATTCTTTATAGGCTCAATCCTCGTCTTCCATTTCTGGACGAGTTCCCAGGTTCTGTCTCTACTCGCATCATCGTAGATGGACACTTGTACTACGAGGGAATTGAGCGCAGTTTGGCCAACTATAGATTCCATACAGTCGTTGATCCAGGCTTCTCCATTATGAATAGGTGTGATAATTGACTGAAACCATAAAAAAAATAGTGTTTCCTGTAAAAAACAAACAGTCAAAAATAAAGTTTTAGAAACATATTTGTCACCTCTAGAAATTCAAAATAAAACTACTTACCCATTACAAAGTTATCGGTTGGTTTTAAAATGAAAACGAAAGGAATGTTAGTAAATCGATTTTTTTTTCAGTTTTCTTGATAAAAAAACTTTTTTATCCAAAATAAATAAAATATGTATTTTTTTTATCACCACTTCTTACTACCTGTAGAGGTTATACACATAATTTTATGATAAATTCCTCTAATAAGGTAGACACGAGGAAGAAAGCATCTGTGTGGAAGGAGAGTGGGAAACTATTTAGGTAAAACCACCCTCAGAAGACCCGACCAGGATTAGAACCTCGATCTCATCATCAGCAGGCCAATCTAACACAAGAGTGACGCCTTTTATTGTTCGGACACTGAAAACGGTAATAATATATTGTTTCGATAAAGAGATTTAAGAATCAAATAGCCGAAGCAATTATTTATGCTTTTTATTGAGGAATTCCCCATCTAGATATATTCTGAAAATTGAAAAATGACACCTGGACACAGGAATCAAACCCAGGACCTTTGGCTCAGTACGCCAATGCTCTAACCACTGAGCTATCCAGGGATCGTCCCATGATCGAGGCCATCTTCACTCGTATTTTTTAAGGCCCTTGGCCCTGTCGGGTGCAAGTCTTAAACCTATTTTGTGGGATGGTGGGCGGGAGGGTGAAAGGCGTGGCGTGACTTCACAACCGACCAAAGTATCCTTCCGCACCAACAATAACAGATGGATCACAGAAACCGTAGATGGTGCTAGCTACCGGACAGGTCTTGCGGAAAAATAATATGTTTGGAAATATCAGTTTTTTTGAGAATGAGTGAAATTTTTATGTTAATATTTTCAACACCCCTTCTAAGATAATGTATCGATGTTTATTAATTGTTACATTTTCTAATTTTTTGTTATGAAGCCGCAATTTCCTATTGAAAAATGTCAATTTTATTGATATTTGATCACTGTTAAAATTATAGAAGAGGTGTGTATATAAAAATTTTAACTTAATCAACATGCTTCTATTCTTGAACAAACCGTTTCCGAAAAGAAAATTGTAAACCAACAAAAATTCTTGAAGAAAACCGTTTGTTTCCATGGCTTTGCATTACCACGCCAAATGAAAAAGGCCAATCATCTTAAAGCAAGATATTTGTACCATCAGCAGCATAAAGATGCAACCAAGTGCTGTGATACCAATGGTAGCTCTTAGCAGCTAATTTTATATATATAATTGATAAACAGCTCATTTCTGTGATTATAATCATTAATTGATCCCCCATTTATACCTAATTGTAGGCTATAGAGTTGCTTTTTTTCCCCATAAATGATGATATGGATGCAGTATCAAATTTTTATTTATTTTGGCCATGAATGTTTTGTTATTCTGGCTATTTGTAGAATGTGTGTGTGTGTGTGTGTATGTGTGTGTGTATATATATATAATGTTTGGACTAAATCTGTAGCTCCGTTTGTGGAAAAGATTAGTTGAGGAAATGCTGGAGCAGCTATTCAACTAAAAAGTGTTAAAATAATAGCTCTGGTGAAGCATTGTAACCAAAATTCTGTGAATCTGATGGAGACATAAATAAATTTTAAAATATGATTTTTGGACTTTCATAATTAACATTAATTTTAAATGGTTTACTAAAACAATATAAATTATAGTTTTGTGATTTAGACTCATAGCAACAATAAAATAAGTTTGATGGCCTTACAACGTCTGGAGTCTTATTATTCATTTTTACATGGATTTCATGATCTATGATAGATATAATTTCCTAGCCATTTATACTAGTTCATACACTTGTTAGATAAAAAAAGCTTTTAATCATAGACGATAATATAATTAAACAACAAACATTTGTAAACAAAATCATTCAGTTTCGCCAATGAAGGTACTAAAAATAATGAAAAAACGATCTTGAGTTATATTATTTTTAGTAATATACTTCTAAGCTAAAGCGGTAGCATCGTTCTTTGTAAGCAAGGTTCATCTATAAGTACTGTATTAATAAATTTTACTAAGGCACTTATAAAAATGATCAATTTTTATTTGTCACATATTTAACAAAATTATTTAAGGTAAAAAGTGTGTGTAAATATGTAACTCGCCCAGATTCAAATTTTCTCTGTGTATAAAGAAAATATGGTTCAGTCTACTGATGAGTAAACGAGATATTGAACACAAATTTGACAATACGTACATCAAATGTTTTGAGGTTGAAAACTGTATTAGTGTACCGTACTACGTATTTTATAAATACCGGACATGACTTGTTGCTATTTCGTTTATTGTTGTTACATTAAAAAAAAAAGGAGAGAGAGATACCCTCCATATATATATATATATTTCAAAATTGTTAAACTAGTTGGTTTTAAACGATGAACCAAAAACCAAACTAAGCGTTTAGTTAACCGCATGTGTGTAATTTATTAAGGTTAGCAAGAAACAATTCATGAAAATTTAGATTTCGACACCAGACACAGTCAAGCCAATCTTTTATTATCTTAATGAAAACATTATAATCCAAGTGAGATTACAAATTTATATCTCATCCATTAAAAATATAAATAAACCACGCATTAGAGATGGGCGATATATCACTGACTGTGATTTTTTTCCCGATACCATTTGATCACTGATACTCCCAGTTACTCGATCTCAAAAGTATCGGTGATTGAGATATCAGTGATCGGAGATACT